>JAXIVJ010003679.1:35000-91311 GCA_036785665.1 Chirona hameri | reverse complement strand
ACACCTCATCTTTGCTTGCGTCTTTTGTGTGGGCGCCTATTTTCGTTCGGTGGTGGCCGTTTACACCAGTGGGGTCGCCGCCGAGGCCAGCTCGCGGCTTTCGCAGCCCGTGAGCAGCTCGGAGCCCACACAAACGGCGGCCGGTGGCGGCGGCCGGTGGCGGTGGCGGGGCGGATTGCACGCCTGTTAGGCGGTCCGGCATTCTCGGGAGGTTTACTGCCGCCGAGTTGGCAGCAGTGGACGCCCTGCTCACCGTTTTCAGCCGCTGTTGGCCAGCTGACTGGCAGCCGACGTCAGCGGACCCCCGAACACGATCAGAACGGCCGGAAGTATGCCGGATTCGGCGGATATGGCCGATATGACGTATATGACGGATATGGTAGACAGGGCTGCGGAGTCGACATAATTTTAGCAACTCCGACTCCGATTCCGACTCCAGCCTGACAAAATAAACTCCGACTCCGACTCCGACTCCGACTCCAACTCCGACTCCGGCCTACATCCGTTCCCCAACTGCATGCTAAGCAATATCTGCAATGCCATCTTTTGTTTTCCGTTTGTTTTTATTTTTAACAGCATGGAGAACAATGCTACGCCACCCGAGCACGGGGCGCGTGCGTGCCGGCCGCGCGTCCAGACCAGTCGCGCTCGCCTGCAGGTGGCAGAATAAAATGAAGATAGGAACGTGAAACCGGCACCACTGTGTATGTCTCGTCGAGACGCGTCCGACATTGCGTATAAAGACATACCTGGTTCACCACATGACCTTAAATTACCTTGACCTGAGGTCAAATTTTGAATTTGACTTAGGTAACCTGGTCACCATGGTATGATTCGAATCTCCTTGACGAAACGAGCACGATGATATTAGAATGGGCGCCGTGTGACCGTAAGAGTCAGTGCGTCTAAAGCCCCAATCATCATCAGATGACGTAAAAATTATTGCCCTAACTTCATGAGGCGCAAATTTACCGCTAGTTGAGTAAACTTTTCACTCCATTAATTTTCCACTCATTTTCTTTCGAAAGGGATGCAAAGTTAATGTCTCTAGGCCGACGCCTATTCTACCGAACAAAGTAATCGCCAATTGCCATAGAGTCGACTCCCACTCCTGGCCGTAGTCGGTGTCGGTAAGATTTTAGCGACTCCGACTCCGACTCCGACTCCGGCCAAAACCGCCGACTCTGACCGACTTCGACTCCAACTCCGCAGCCTTGATGGTAGATATGGCGGATATGGTTGCCGACTCAAACCGGCAGAGCACAACATGGCACTTCGCGCTACCGGGCATCAGCGTTGCCTGTCCGTCTCAAGTCGTGGTCTGTTCGTCTGGCTCGGTGGGGTGACGATCAGCGCCGTGTGCTGGAGAGCCGTGACGTGGGATTCAGTCACCTCTGGCTTCTCAGAGCCGTGGCATCGGATTCGCGGCCTCAGGACGGCTGGAGGTCAGGGCCGGAACGCGGCCCGCTCGGCTCCGATCAGCCCTTAATGCGACGGCACGCGCCCACGGGCCACACACAGCTCACCGCCGCTCACGCGCGATACACAGTCGCGCTCCAGACCCGCTAACGGCCGGCCCGCTAACGCTAACGACGGGCCAACCAATCCCAACCGAACGGATGCAGTGCATTCAGTTTAACTTAATGGAGATTCCTTCAGTACATAATCGTAAATTATTATGAGCGAAATGCGTTCCACAGAAAATATATTTGTTTTCTCTGCCGCTGACCCACCCATTACGAAATCCGATTTTGTCATAGCTTATCGTGAAATGTTCATTCAAACTGAAAGCCGTCTTCACGAGCCATCGCAATTGAATTGAAATATATTTAAATGACGATAGCTTATTAGCATATATACGACGATAGTATTGGGACGATGAACCGATGCGTTTCGCCTCGGAAGGTGAACACGTTGAAATGGGATACCACGCCTCCGCGGGTTCAGTTCACCGTCATCGCGCCCGCGCTGCCTGTTTAGACCAATCACAATGTCTTTGCTCGACATTCACAAGGTCACTTTTGTGATGCCTGATTGGATACGATAGGGGTATTGTCAACAGTGCTTACAGGCAGAAGGATGAAACAGTCACATGTCATGCTGACTGCGGTAGGATGTGCAACATCGATGCAACATGCCGATAGGACAGTCACTTATATTTTTACCAGGTTGACATTTTTCGTCGACAAGTTTCAATAGCTTTAATCGCATAGATCAGCTTACAAAGTACTTTGAAGACACCGCCGTCCGCCACTGATCACTGATTTCAGCATTTATTCTGCCGCTAAAAATGATGTGGACCGCCCTGTGTGGCTTACCTCCGAGTGGGTTGCTGCGTCGTTCAGGTGAGCTAATGTGACGTCCTTTGTTACAGCTAATGTGGCACCATCTGTTACAGCACATGGCCAGTCAGATTAGAGACGGGTGGACAGAAGACATGGGAAATTGCTAGAGTTATCAAACATTCCATATAACTCAACACTAAAAGACTTCGCGTTTGGTGATGGAGAATCAGGGGCGGATCCTGGGGGAGGAGGGGCCAAGAGGGTCATGGCCCCCCAAAGGTCCTGAAACTATGATTTGCCCCCCCCCCCCAAAAAAAAAATGGCCTGACGTACAGTGGCGGCTGACGGCGCGCTCTACCCCCTCCTCCCCCCCCCCCCCCTCCCGCTCAATATTTGTTTTTGTAAATACGCCACTGGATTTGCCCCCCCCAAAAAAAGAAGAGATCCGCCCTTGTGGAGAATCATAATTTTTCCTTAAAATTGTGTAAACATAAATCGTCCTATTTAAGTAATAATTACAGTTGACATTAACTACACCTTCGCGCTGCTTTCGACTTCCTGCCAGTGCAGTGGCTGACTGGCCTGCAGTCCGATTGATGGCTCCGGACGGCAAGCTAGCGGTATACCTGGCCCGCTCCGTCCGCAGCCGCTGCCTTCCTCCCCCGGCCGACCGGCGCGGCCCGCCACACCGGCACACCGGCACACATGACACCGGCTGACCAGTCACCTGACACCCGGCCTGGGCGGCGCCGCGCGCCCCCTGCGCCACAATTAGCCGCACGTGCGTCGAGATGACCGCTCCGCCGTCCCGGCAGCGCGGCGCGGCGAGCATGGAACCGGCGTGAGCGGTAAACCAGATGTTTCTGTCAGACGATGAAAATACGCCTGTTTGTTTTGGTATGTACCATTCCGCGGGTGGGAAATGCGGATTGATCGAGGTTGTCGTCGCTGTTTGACACTGTCTCGTGAAGCATGTTCGGCGGCGTTCATGTCAACCACGGCAACGATGACAAATTGAAACTGAGACGTTTTTATTCGTTGCGTGACGCTTTTGAGCCTAGCCGAAAATATAACTATTATTTATCTCTGAACATCACTTTAATAAATTACTTTTCGGTGACTATGAAGACATTTCTTAATCTTTTTTCAGTATTTTCATATCTGACAACTTGCTTCCCTCTCACCATGAGAAGGTATGCGGAAGTGGTGGTACTCTCCGTTGATGTCAAGACACTAGACGACAGGCGTCTAGCCTCTGGACATTAGAGAGTGGACACTGGGCAGTCGGTTACCCTCCCCTCGTTGCGGTGCAGAGGCATCCTCCCCTCCCTGTGTCCCTGCAGACCACTCAGACGGCACAGCACAGCGGGACGGTATACCACTGTGCGACACTGTGTCACATCTGTCACAGTACCTCAGCTGAACACCGCCGGACACTGC
This sequence comes from Chirona hameri, assembly GCA_036785665.1. Lineage (NCBI taxonomy): Eukaryota > Metazoa > Arthropoda > Thecostraca > Balanomorpha > Balanidae > Chirona > Chirona hameri. The sequence goes on along the minus strand of JAXIVJ010003679.1, from coordinate 87,586 downwards.
GCCGCTGTCACCGCCGCGCCAAATGGGACGCGCCGCACACCGAAACCGGCGCGGCACGCTCCCCCGATGGCCAGTGGGCGTGATGGCGGCCCTGTTTTAGCCGTGCCTCTCTCTACCCCCTGGAGATGTGTGATGGATTGAGGAGGGAGAAGGTGGGTAAGAAACAGGGGTGAAATCAAGGGGAGCCATTGGAGCTTTCCTTGTCTTCTCCCATAACCCTAAGCGACTGAAACCGGCCGGATGTTCACAGATTTGCTGACTATATAATAATATACCTACAGGCTGTTTCATAAAGAATGTCAATTTTAAAATCGAAAGTACAAGTAGTAAACATAGTCTGAGCACGTGCAAATTTACAAGTATTGTTGGAAATTGTTGGACATTTTGATTTCCAACACGTGACATAGCCTTCACACAGCCAGTGAAAGATGAGAGGTGAAGATACCAGACTACCCTCCTCGTGCCCGACGGCAAAATACGCCGTATTCCAAATAGCAGTAGGCATGGATGATCTTCAAATTCAGGAATGTGGGGTGAAATCGAAGTTCAATATCTGGACATTTGCATTTTTGTGGATTTTGTGTGTGTGTGTGATGAGATGGCAAAACGGCTCCACGGAAGCACGCCAAAGTTCAATGCACTTTACGGGCATTTCAAAGGCCAGATGGCATATGGCCCGGACCGCTTCTTCGGGGTCTATGGAGTCAGTCAGCTCCTGCACAGCCTGCAACCGGTCCAGACATCACAGGATGTCTTGCTTATCTCCGCCAGGGTCACTGACAACACAACTAGTAGCCGAGTGGTGATAGACATGGGCTCCAGGCGGTCCACGGCTAGTCAGTCAGACGACAGAACACTCGCCTGTGGAGCTTCAGCCAGGTTCCAGATGAGTTTGGGGTCGAACTTTAGCCTTTTTGGTTACGAATTTTAGGATGAACCTCTCAGCTGCGATATTCTGACCATATGTCATGTGCTGAATATAAAGTATAGCCAAAAGTTTCACTTCAACTCCGATTTCACCCCTAATTTATGAATTTGAAGATCATCCATGCCTACTGCTATTTGGAATACGGCGTATTTTGCTGTCGGGCACGAGGAGGGTAGTCTGGTATCTTCACCTCTCATCTTTCACTGGCTGTGTGAAGGCTATGTCACGTGTTGGAAATCAAAATGTCCAACAATTTCCAACAATACTTGTAAATTTGCACGTGCTCAGACTATTTTTACTACTTGTACTTTCGATTTTAAAATTTGCATTCTTTATTAAATACCCTGTATATACATAATCATACTACATATTTCAGAGTATATAATTAGAAAAATACTTTTATATAGACAAGTTTGGTTTATATAAATTATTAATTCAAAAGCAAGCGAAACCTGATACCTTTTTTGCAATTTGGTCAGAGTTCTTTGGCTTTGCCCCCCACCCCCCACCCACCCCCTCCAAACCAGCGTTTTGCCACTCCAGATCCGTTATAGAGACATGTTCAGCTGTTCTGCTCTGGATGACAGCGTTGGTTCAGTCTGGGTCGGCCTCATCCAAGGTTCAGTCTGGGTCGGCCTCATCCAAGGTTCAGTCTGGGTCGGCCTCATCCAAGGGACAGGCGTACAATGCGGAGAGAGAGAATGTTGTGATAGACTGTAGATGGCTGCCACTGGGAGACGCCGCGGCTCCTGTTCTGTACTGCAGTGATCGACGCGTCCTTTCATCGCTGCAGCTCAAGTCTCCTCCTCTATTAGTTCCAACTTCCAGGGCTGTGTCAATGCGTACCAGACGGCCACGTGGGAAAAATACCACGGCAAAATAAATCGAAACGGTCGCTTACAGGGCCGAAAGAATAATACAAGAAAAGAATAATAGGATAGCCACGTTGATAGGCATGTTATGTCGAGGTCAACCACCGTGTAATAGGTATTGTGTATTAATTATTCGAGCTGCTTTTCGTTAACAGGCGATGGTATTACCATCCCTAAATGGGTGAATCGTGCTTTCTGCCTGCCAGCGTGGTAAGCGTTCTATTGTTAATGCTGACAGGCTCATTGGTTGTGGGCATGCGACCACTACAATGGCGGCATCAGGCGGTGACTGGGAATGTGCACTGATACAAGATCGATTTGATGAACTCCTCAACAAATCTGAGATATGAGGGGGTCTCGTTGACTTGAATGGCTTTGGCCGCGGTTTAATCGGTGATCATTGGAACATGCGAGCTATTTTCCCGACGGGACGGATACGCTTAGGATTGGAATGCACAAGTATGTTTCCGCGGATTAAAGCCGCTTTGTGGTGAATGTTAGGTGATTGCCGCAGGTGCAGAATATCTCATCAAATCTACAACGTGTCAGCGTGACAGATTTGGCAGAAACAGCTTTTGACAGGTTTGATTTTGTAGCATGCTCCGAAATCGATTTGATGTCAAAATCGGCGTTCAATAAATTTGGGATATGAGTAAACCTCGTTGACTCGAGTAGGTTTGGCCGCGGTCTAATCGCCAATCATTGGAGCATGCGAGTGATGACAAGGCGGCGCCTCTAAAGGTTTGGATGCACACATGTCGGTTTCCGGCGGTTTAAAGGAGCGATGTGTGTAATTTTAGGTGATTGCCGCAGGTGCAGAATATCTCACCAAATCGACAACGTGTCAACGTGACAGATTTGACTGAAACAGCTTTTGACAGGTTTGCTTTTGTGAGTAGTTCCGAAACCGATTTGATGAAACACTTCAGTAAATTTGAGATATGAGTGAACCTTGTTGATTTGGGTTCCGGACAAGACGGCCACGCTAAAGATGCACTTTCACACACATGTCTGTTTCCGACGGATAAAGGGAGTGGCTGATGGAATGTTGGCCGATTGCTACAGGCTCAGAATATCTTACCAAATCGAAAACGCGCCAAAGTGACAGATTTTACGGAAACAAATTTGGACACGTTTGTTTTTGTGACAAGTTCCAAAAACGTGCAGAGGCAAGAGAAGTTGGTTCTCACTCATAGTTGATTGTCAAAAACCTCGAATATATGTGAACACTAAGCCCAACACTACGTTCCAAGAACGTAGGGTCTGGACCCCCCCCCCCCCCCCCCCCCCACACACACACACACACACTCTTAGGAGGCGGGAGTGGGGGTGGTGTGTGTGTGTGTGGGGGGGGGGGGGGGGGGGTCGAGCCCCCCCCCCCCCACACACACACACACACTTTTTGCGGGGAATTTTTTTCCCGTAAAAATTGCCTTTGCAGCAGTCAAAATCCAGCTAAAACTGTCAAAAACTGGAAAATTTCGCGCTGCTTCGCGGCATGACACAAGTTTCGCAATTGCTGGTACAAATTTGGAAAATGGGTAAATTAATTGAATTAAGTGTCTGGCAGAGACACTCCTTGGCGGTAATTCCCGGTCCCAGGGTTCATTTCCTTCATACAATGTTCCCTTTGCAAGCAGGCTACATGTGTTTAGCTAGTCTGCCGAGTTCCGAAAAAGGCGACGCGAACGCAAAGACGAGGAGATCGGCACCCGGAAGCTGCTCCAACGGTGCCCAATTTGCTGGACCGAAGAGCTAATAGTGGGAACAGGCCAGGACCATCTCCCCAAGTCATATCCCCCCGGCTCCTACAGATCCACAGGGACCATTTATGCGTGAAAAAGTAGTTTTGCCTCTTGCCGCTTTCAAGCCATTTGCACTGTTACCAGTTATTTGTTACAGTTCGGTACATATGCAAATGTATACAGTTATTATTATCATATGATAATCATAACATGTGTACTATTGAACGCTGACTGCCACCGGTCATCGTGATTTACTATCCGAGGCAAATTGTTATAAATATAAAATATATATATTTATAACAATTAACAAACAATATAATATGTACAAAACTACCTTCATTTCAATATTTTTCATCATATCGAGATGTGCAACCAAGAAAAGAGGTTACCTATAAAGAGGCTAAAGAGGCTCCACTCACGGTCTGGTTCCAATATTACAATTTCGTTTTCCAGGACCTAAATAAAACTTTTCACGCCGCCTCGCGGCGTCACATCGGTAGTCATCGTCATAACGAAACCATAGTCATCGTCTTCGGTTCACCGTAACGCTGAATTGAATGAATATACTTTTTTTGCTTCTTATCTTCTACAAGGCCCACCGCCTATACATTTCTGGGTTTTATCAGGCAAACCCGTAAAAATTTCGCGCCACTTCGCGGCGCTACCTAACAAGTTCTTACCTACTATAACAGGAAAATCCACATAAAGAAATGCGGCAAAGGCTTAAATACACGTGTACAAATTGGGGTACATTTTTTCGTCATTTCAGCCGACCCCCCCCCCCCCCCACACACACACTCAAAAGCTGACCACCACCTGTTGTCAGATAAGATAGGGTTTCTCTCCTGTACGTAACAATACAAATTAGTAATGCGCTCAGTATAATTTCTACTGAGGGTCCTGGTCCAATCCAGCTCATCAAAAGTTTACGTAGCAAAATGGTTAAAAGGGGCCTCACAAATAAAGTGGCCGAAATCCTTAGAGTTTTCATATCCTGTTTTTGTGTTGTTGTTGTTGTTGTTGGGGGGGGGGCTCTCCCAGGGCTTGCCCACCCCTTTCCGAAGGTCTGGCTGCGCCCCTGTCCAGCACTGACATATTGCATCGGTACTGACTGCTTGAGAAGAGAGTCTCCATCCGCTCGGCTTGGCAATAGCCACTAAGATTAGGGTCAATTGGTCCAGCACTCCCAGTGATGGCTCTGCACACAGTCACAGCCATGAGTTCTGGTGGTTATCCGGCTGCGTTCACTGGTTCTGCTGGTAACCTGCTGCAATGTACGGCCCTGCTGGCCTGGTGCTGCTGTAGCTGTAGTTGATAGAACAATGGTTAGTGGGCGTAGCGATGTGGACGACTGCGGGGGCGAGGACGGTGTCTCCCGCTGAATCCACGGTCGACCCTCGGTCTCGGTGGCGTGCCCCTCTGCAGACGGCCGGATCAGAATACAGAACAAACGAACCCGTTCTGGTCTGTAATATGTGCCGGCACAGGTAGGTAAAACCTACCCCGACCAGGCGTGTTACACTGGATGACGTCATCGTTGCGTCTTGGTGTGACGTCAGCTGCCATTGGGTCTGGTCCAGATCAGACTCCTCGTGAGCCTCAGCATCCCGCCAGCTCAGCCAAACCGCCGGCTAAATTCGCGCGCGGACGCGGCCGACGCTGCCGCCCCGGCGTGGTTTCGGCATAAACTAGCTGCCATTCCGATGCGCTATATACTATTTGACGGCGTCTGAAAGGCGCGTCTGCCGGTGCTAACAGTGGCTGAAAGACGGCCGCGGCGGCCGGCAGACGGGCAGAATTCTCCACCGGTCTCAGATGACGAGTTACGATCGGGTCCCGCGGCGGATAGGGGTGACAAGACACCTGCTCACCTTTCAATGAACGCCGGCGCCCACCCAGGCGGCGCCAAACGGCTGCAGACCCGGCCGGGTGTGGGCGGACCGGCAGCGACATCTGTGGTGAATTCTAGAAAGCTTCAGTTGGCGTGGAGCTAAATGAGAGCAGCACCAGTCCTATCCGCTGGCTGCTGAGGTATAAATGACCAGAAGCCAGGGAACTTGGCTTCCCGAGCCGTCTTCCCCTATGTTTATTCACTCGGAATATCCACTGGTGATGCCCAGTGGATCAATGTGATTAGCGTTGTCGGACAATGTCCACTAGCGTTGTGCTACTGGAGCCGTTTTCATTGCAATGTTTAGATGTAGGTACATACGCCTGTTTTTTTAATAAAAAATAGCAGCCCGGCTGCTAGATGGGGCTTGGGAAATAATCCTTTGGCTTAAAATGCTCTGATTGAAGCACTTAGTTGCTTGACAACTGCTACAGCGATGACTCCCCCAACAGGTCATGCTATTACAAGGGCGGATCCAGAGGGCGAACGCCCCCCCCCCCCCCAAGCCTGTTCAATGGGGGGGGGGGGGGGGGCAAACTATGTTTTGCCCCCCCCCCCCCCCTCCCCAAGACGTGAAGTCCAATACATGCTATATTTTCGTTTTTAGAACGGTACTGGGCATCCCAAAATTGCATCAGTCAAAATCCAGCTAGCCACAGTCAAAAACTGTACAATTTCGCGCCGCTTCGCGGCATGACACAAGTTCCGCAATTGCATATACAAATTTGGAAAATGGGAAAATTAATTTCATTAAGTGCCTTGCAGAGGCTCTCCTTGGCGGTAATTGCTGGCCTTGGCGGTAATTGCTGGCCTCCTTGGCGGCAATTGCTGGCCAACTCTCTTCATAAAGTATTAACTGTCAAGCGGGCTACATGTTTAGCTAGTCTGCCGATTTCCGTAAAAAGGCGACACGAACGCAAAGACGTGAACATCGGCACCCAGAAGCTGCTCCAGCGGTGCCCAACTTGCTGGACCGAAGAGCTAATAGTGGGGACCAGGCCAGGACAGTGGCGCACGCAGGATTCCATTTCGGGGGGGGGGGGGGGGGGGGGGGGGTCAGAGCCCTGAAAGCGGGCCCCCTTGTGAGCGGTCCCCCACCCGTTTTGAGAAAACTTCGCGGATTTCGGTCACTTGTTTTTGAGCGGGCCCCCTACAGCATGGGACCTGAGACATCATAATTTGCTTGGCAATGTCGTGTAAGGTGACTGCGTGTGCTACTGATGTGCGAATTGTAGGTGCGTGTGCTACTGATGTGCGGTACAACTGTCGAGAGTAAATTTGACGAAATGAGGTAAATGACAACAACAAAAATTATATTTTACTGGTTAGGCAGGTTAGGCAGGTAAATGACAACAACAACAATTATATTTTACAGGTTAGGCAGGTTAGGCAGTCCGAATCCCGGTAGTTATGTCATCATCATCATCGTTGGGGTTTTAGTGCGCCTCGACTACGTCATTCGCGCCCACCATCTTGTTGCCACAAGTTGCCATAAACCATTTCCTGAAGCAACAATGGATAATGTAAAAAATACGTATCAATATCAAATACGCCCGTATCAAGAATTTGCAAGGATCGGGCCCTGTTGTGACTGGACCTTCATTTTGACCGGGCCCTATATCACGTCTTTCCCAGCACCGGGCCCCTGCCTCGATCGGGCCTGACCAAGACCGGCCCCTACCAGAAACGGGCCCGCATCAAGAGTATGCAAGGACCGGGCCCTGTTGTGACCGGGCCCATATCACGCCTTTGTCAGCACCGGCCCCTGCCTCGATCGGGCCTGACCAAGACCGGGCCCCTACCAAAAACGGGCCCGTACCAAGAATATGCGAGGACCGGGCCCTGTTATGACCAGGCCCTCGTCCTGACCGGGCCCCATGCCACGCCTTTGCCAGCACCGGCCCCTGCCTCGATCAGGCCTGACCAAGACCGGGCCCCTACCAGAAACGGGCCCGTATCAAGAATATGCAAGGACCGGGCCCTGTTGTGACCGGGCCCAATATCACGCCTTTGCCAGCACCGGGCCCCTGCCTCGATCAGGCCTGACCAAGACCGGGTCCCTACCAGAAACGGGTCTGTATCAAGAATATGCGAGGACCGGGCCCTGTTGTGACCGGGCCCTTGTCCTGACCGGGCCCCATGCTTTGCCAGCACCGGGACTCTGCCTCGATCGGAACTGACCAAGACCGGGCCCCTTCCAGAAACGTGCCCGTATCAATAATATGCAATGACCGGGCCCTGTTGTGACCGGGCCCTCGTTCTGACCGGGCCCATATCACGCCTTTGCCAGCACCGGGCCCCTGCCTCGATCGGGCCTGACTAAGACCGGGCCCCTACCAGAAACGGGCCCGCATCAATAATGTTCAAGTACCGGGCTCTCGTTCTGACCGGGCCCCATATCACGCCTTTGCCAGCACCGGGCCCCTGTCTCGATCGGGCCTGACCAAGACCGGGCCCCTACCAGAAACGGGCCCCTCAGAAATACGGGCCCCTCAGCAATTTCGGGGGGGGGGGGGTCAGCTGACCCCTTTGACCCCCCCCCCCTGCGTGCGCCACTGGGCCAGGACTATCTCCCCAAGCCATCTCCCCCAGGCTCCTCCAGATCCACAGTGACCATTTATGCGCGGAAAAGTCGTTCTGCCTCTTGCTGCTTTAAAACTATTGCACTGTTATATGTTGTTTGTCACAGTTCGTTACATATGTAATACAGTTATTATTATCATATGCACTATTGAGCGCTGACTACCAGACTGGTTATTGATTCGACTCTGATTGAATCGATTGGAATCGTTCAATCAAAATCCCTTGAATCAAAGAATAATCGATTCACCTCCGGATTGTTTTGATTGATTGTTTTGATTTGTTTGATTCATGAGTCATGATCGAATCAAAACCCGCATAGAAGCAAGGCTGATTGAATAAAAAGACTGTGTAATGCTATTTCAATGGTGAGTCAAACGTGATTTGATCAACAACAAAAAATTGATTCTTTGAATCGGAAAGAATCATTTCTCAAAATGGTTATCCATGAATCAAACGGCGAATGAATCATTCATATTCCCAAATGAATCGTAATTGAAGCCTTCCAAAAAAGGTGAATCAATGACCAGTCTGCTGACTACCACCGGTCATCGTTATTTACTATCCGATGGGAATGTATATGAAAAACTACTTTCATTTCAATATTTTTCATCATACGCGAGATGTGCAACCAGGAAAAGAGGTCTTGGCTCCACTCACGGTCTGGTTTCAATTTTGTTTTTCCAGGACCCTTTTTTTTACGCCGCTTCGCGGCGTCACATCGGTAGTCATCGTCATAACGAAGCCATAGTCATTGTCTTCGGTTCATTGCAACGCTGAATTGAATGAATAGCATTTTTAGCTTCTTATCCTCTACAAGGCCCACCGCCTATATTTCTGGGTTTTATCAGGCAAACCCGTACAAATTTCGCGCCGCTTCGCGGCGCTATCTAACAAGTGCCTATCTACTATAACATGCAAATCCATATTAAAAATGCTGCGAAGGCTTAAATACACGCATAACAAATTGGGGTAAATTTGTGTCGTCATTTCAGCCGACCCCCCCCCCACTCAAAAATTATCAGCGACGCCCCCGGGTACAGCTGACAATTGACATGTAGTTTTGCTCAGTGTAAGATAATGTCGGAACAATACAAACTGCAAGTTGACATCTTTCCTTTTTCGATATCCCAAAAGATCGAAAACCTGAAAAACAAAAAAAAACAAAACACTAGAAATCGTGTGGCTGCAAAATAAAGTGGCCCAAATCCGGGAACAAATTCAAATTGGGTCTGCTAAAAAATTATTATTTTTTAACTATTATGATAGCACACTTATTCTTTTCACATGTCATTACTAAGTACCGTGTGTGACGTACAAATCTCACTAAGCTACTAAGTTGCTGAATAAAGCACCCAGACACTAAGAAAAGTCGCTAATGGAGCGTAAATTTAGCACCAACACGGATCTGAAAAATGACCTTGGTTTTCGCCAAAGGGTGCTAAGCTTGTTAACAGTGTGTTTAATGAGACTTTTGTATTGATCAATAGCCTTACATGATATTAAAGGGAACTGTTCACCTTGTTTTTTGTTTAATATATACCGTACCACAAGTATCCTTCGTATCTCCCATCGCTGATTGGCATCGTGTTGCCCTTATAAGGGACACGGAGCGGGATTTCCTTGACAGATTGCTTGATAGTTGGCAGTAAGGGGCATCTTGAGTTAAAACATACGAACATGACTTTGGTTTTGGACCATAGATGGATATCTGTGGAGAAAAGGTAAGTTTCTCTTTGTATGACACGTGACGTCATACAACACCAGTGGGTGGACCTGACCTGACTCTGGCTCCGTCTGCCGCCTACTACAGTCTCTGACAAGGGGCCGCCGCGCCGCCCGGGCGGCTGAGCGGATGTTAGCAAGGCGTCGTAATCAGATACTACGTGTCAGAGAGTGTATCAAAAACCCGGATGTAACTTCAACAAATCAGCCAATCAGCGATGGGAGTACGATGCCTGCTTGTGGTACGGTACATATTAAACGCTGAGAAGGTGAACAGTTTCCTTTAAGCCGAAAGTTGTACAGCTGATGGCTGATGCCACGAGCGATTCGTTCCCAAAAAACACAATTGAAAATGAGTAGCGCAACATACCGGAGCAGTAATTTCGCAAATTTGCGGTGGAAGTTTGTGCAATAAGCACTGTCCAGAAGCGGCGTTTACCTACGAAAAACGAAAACATTCCAGCAGAATTTGCATTTGTGCATAAAACAGCCAAACGAAAGTCATGTCATGTTATATGGTGTCATCCTCAGTGCCTATCCGGTTCCTCCTCAGTACCTATTAAGTTCCTCCTCAGTACCTATTCGGTTCCTCCTCAGTTCTCAGTACCTATTCGGTTCCTCCTCAGTACCTATTCGGTTCCTCCTCAGTACCCATTCGGTTCCTCCTCAGTCCTCAGTACCTATTCGGTTCCTCCTCAATACCTATTCGGTTCCTCCTCAGTCCTCAGTACCTATTCGGTTCCTCCTCAATACCTATTCGGTTCCTCCTCAGTCCTCAGTACCTATTCGGTTCCTCCTCAGTACCTATTCGGTTCCTCCTCAGTACCTATTCGGTTCATTCTCAGTACCTATTTGGTTCCTCCTGTTGCCTCGCTGACGATACAATTGCACCACCGCCATTTGATGCGTCGTTGGATCGACATCAGAATTAATATATCTTAAACTACATATGGTATACGAGCTGCCGGAGCTTACATTGCACAATGTATGGAGACTTCATATTGATGAATGGTAATGTGCGTTTTGCCGAAACGGCCAAAAAGGCCAGCTGTCGGACAATAATAATGCCATTTAGATGTAATTTTTATAACTTAAAGGCAGACTTGTCAATGATTCAATGTGAATCGACTACTTTTGATTGAATCATTCTGATTTCAAATGAATGACTCATGAATCGATTCACCTCATGCGCAAACCTGTTGTGAGTCACTGATTGAATCATTCATACAGAGAAAATAGGCTGATTGAATCATTCATTGCTCAAAGAATCATTCTTTTTTGGTCAAACAGCATAAACTGTCCACAAAATATGCCAGCGGCCCAGCATTCATCTGTGCCCTGTGGACAAACCAGACACTTAATGGCCAATTATGTGAGCTCTGTGTCCTGAGCTGTAGCCTGCAATTCATCTATGCGTAAAGAAAGCGAGGCTTTGTGTCCAACTCCAGTGGGCGCAAAGCCACTGTTCAATCAGCCTCAACTAGGTGAATACCTTGGAACTGGTAGGGTTAGGGGTAGGTACCTAAATACTTAAAAAAAGGTAACTAACTCATACTTTGGTTCATAAGCCACACAGTACACGCACACCTTTTTCACACGAAAAACTATCAAAAGGTACCCACCTTTTCCTAATTTCTAGGCTATACCATATCAAAAACTAAATGATAAACAAACATTTGCATGACCTCCGCATGTCCCAAATATCACTGTCTCATCGGCGCCGCTTTATTCCACATCATGCTTTATAAAAAAAATACCTAATGCAAAATCAAAATAAATGTTCTATTCGCTTAAAAAAGTGAAACGTAAAGTCATTAATGCTTTTGGAACTTGGAATTTGCAATTATAATAAATATTATAAATATCATTTTATAATCAAAATAAGCAACACGCGTGTCCAATTGGCTCACATTCAAATTCACATTCGGAAATACTTTCGCGGACTATTTGGATTGGCTTCAAAATTGGTACACAGATAGATCACGACCTAGTGATCATTCTGGTAAAATCTTAGAGTCGCACATTTCAAATCAAAGGAGTTAGAGCAGGTCATATGTTTAAGGTTAAACAGCAGACTATTCTGATGTGCATGAAAATTGGCACACGGGTAGAGCATGACCTCCCTATCACGCTCATAAAATCTTAGAGTCGCACATTCAAAATCAAAGGAGTTAGACAAAGGAGTCGACACTTCCCTTTAATGTTGAGTGATTGAATCAAGATTGAATCATTCATTATGGTAATGTTGAGTGATTGAATCATGATTGAATCATTCATTATGGTAATGTTGAGTGATTGAATCATGATTGAATCATTAATTATGGTAATGTTGAGTGATTGAATCATGATTGAATCATTCATTATGGTCCGTGAATCACTGTGAATCGACTCATGACAAATATGAATCATTGACAAGTCTGCTTAAAGGAAATAGTTCGCCTTCAACATGGGATTTTGAACTGAAATAGCAGTTTTGTATCCCGTGTTGAGAAATCCTTATCTGCAACATTTCTTGGCTGAAAAGACTCTCCAGCCGAAGATATTTTACTTTTTGGCGAAGGAATGCGGCGCATATATGATATACCGTACCGTCTGAGAGTGCCAGCACTGCCATGGAGCATGCGCAGACCAATAACGCACACCATAACATTAATAATTTACGACCTTCTGTCCTGAATTGGCGCGATGTAGGACCATTTTTGAAAAGAAAAAAAGAAACTATATTAAAAAATATAATAAAATCGTGTTCTGAAAATTTTCCGAAGGTGAACTATTTCCTTTAAGCCTGCATTTGTTAGTCTATGCGGTGCAGTGTCGAGATATTTGTGTCCGCTGTATGAATGCGACCTACGGGTAGTGAACTCGACTACAGAAGCTCTGTGGTGTTCATCCACACATTACATTTGTTTTACGTACCGTAATTCAAAACCAGCGTCCTAAATGATTTGATAGACAATGATATATACATCTGGGCATTTAAACCAAGCAAACTCTAGTTCATTCAATAATCAATATGTATCGCTACTTGTACTCGGGCTTCCACGTAGTGGAGAAACATTCGAACTTAAGGTGGAGTGGACGATTTTATCAATCACTTGTACAGCTTGTGTACGAAAATGATAGCGTATTGGCTGTGTCTACTCTCCATAAATGTAACTCGCACCGAGTGGGTCAGGTCTGCCTGAACAATCAGATGTAACGGAGTACAGGCAGTATTCCGACCATATTTGGAACAAATACTTGTCCTCGTCTTCTCTGTAACGGAGTACAGGCAGTATTCCGACCATATTTGGAACAGATGCTTGTCCTCGTCTTCTCTGTAACAGAGTACAGGCAGTATATTCCGACCATATTCCGAACAGATGCTTGTGCTCGTCTTCTCTGTAACGGAGTACAGGCAGTATATTCCGACCATATTTGGAACAGATGCTTGTGCTCGTCTTCTCTGTAACGGAGTACAGGCAGTATATTCCGGACATATTTGGAACAGATGCTTGTGCTCGTCTACTCTGTAACGGAGTACAGGCAGTATATTCCGGCCATATTTGGAACAGATGCTTGTCCTCGTCTTCTCTGTAACGGAGTACAGGCAGTATATTCCGGCCATATTTGGAACAGATGCTTGTGCTCGTCTTCTCTGTAACGGAGTACAGGCAGTATATTCCGACCATATTTGGAACAGATGCTTGTGCTCGTCTACTCTGTAACGGAGTACAGGCAGTATATTCCGGCCATATTTGGAACAGATGCTTGTCCTCGTCTTCTCTGTAACGGAGTACAGGCAGTATATTCCGGCCATATTTGGAACAGATGCTTGTGCTCGTCTTCTCTGTAACGGAGTACAGGCAGTATATTCCGACCATATTTGGAACAGATGCTTGTGCTCGTCTACTCTGTAACGGAGTACAGGCAGTATATTCCGGCCATATTTGGAACAGATGCTTGTGCTCGTCTACTCTTCTCTGCCTAACTGCTTCTGGGAATACCTCCCCTTTTCAACATCGCAGTTTCTTCAGCGGACATAACGATGCTCGTGACATGTTCACAAATTTGTCTACATACATCTGACATCGAATTCCCCTCCTATTAATATTTTTCTGATTTTATATCCCCGTTAATAATTTAGCTTTGCATGTCGACAGCTGCCCAGTGTGTGCACAGTCTGCACTTCACAGTCATATCAAGACCACATAACTTATGCCGTTTAATCCAGCTCACTTTTGGCACGACAGGGTTCGGCTGTTGGTGGCATTTCCGGGCGATAGCAGCCGGGCACGGCGCCAGGCTCGTCTAACCCCGCATCAATCGCTGGCCATTCATTCTGGCCAGGTCACTGAGGGGAGGCCGAGGAGGGAGGGAGGGAGGGAGGGAGGGGAGAGGTGTCGTGATTGGTGACCGGCAGTTGACGGTCGCGGTGTGGGGAGCGTGGGTAGTAGCCACGCCTCGAAGCCTATTGTCAGGGGTCGGCTATGCCCCTGCCGTCTGGTGTTAAGCCGATCTGCAGTGGTGCTCGGCCCATCAATGACCTGTGACGCCACCGTCCCACCGCCGCCGCCGCCGCCGCCCCGCCCCGCCCCGCCCCGCCCCGCCCCGCCCCGCCCCGCCACGCCACGCCACGCCACGCCACGCCACGCCACGCCCCGCCCCGCCCCGCCCCGCCCCGCCCCGCCCCGCCCCGCCACGCCACGCCACGCCACGCCCCGCCACGCCACGCCACGCCACGCCCCGCCCCGCCCCGCCCCGCTCCGTTCCGACCCCGTTCACTGATGGCGGCCGATACAACAATGGGCGACATGATGGGCCGGCTGGCCGCACGGAAATGGCATGCACTTGGACGCTGCCGAATGTGGTCTGACACGGCCGGGTGTCTGAGTGACGGATGGCCAACGGCGACAGAGATCAGCCAACCGCCGCTGCCGCTGCCGCCGCTGACCACTGATCAGGTGTCCCTCCGCTGACGGTGACGGTGACGGTGACGGTGACGGTGACGGTGACGGTGACGGTGACGGTGACGGTGACGGTGGCGGTGGCGGTGACGGTGACGGTGTCGGTGACGGTGACGGTGACGGTGTCGGTGACGGTGACGGTGACGGTGACGACATCAGGTGTTAGTGACGCTCAGACGAATGATCAGGCGTGACGCCGCTGACGGTGACGGTGACAGTGAAGGTGACGGTGACGAAGACGGTGACGGTGACGAAGACGGTGACGGGGACGGGTACGGGGACGGTGACGACACCAGGTGTCGGTGACGGTGACGGTGACGGTGACGGTGACGGTGACGGTGACGGTGACGGTGACGGTGACGGTGACGGTGACAGTGACGGTGACGGTGACGGTGACGGTGACGGTGACGGTGACGACACCAGGTGTTAGTGACGCTCAGACGAATGATCAGGTGTGCCGGGCGCGAGGCACGCTCCCTCGCGGCGGCGCGAAGGACGTCAGTACACTGGTCATCGCAGGGCCGGCCGTTATGGTAGTCGTTGTGGTCGGTAGAGGAGGAGCATAGTCACGCGGCAAGTCCAGCTCTGACTCTTTGGACTGTTGTTGATGGGCAAGGTAGTGCGTCATGATGTTGTGCCGACTGACTCCAGAAATCAGCCGGCTTGGCACAGACACAGACGCTGGCTGGTACACAGGTTGCAGGCACCAGAAATCTGCACATTTGTTTTTAGGGTCAAGTTCAACCCTTTCCCGATTCCAGCACTCAATCATTGGTCGAGCTAGTCTCGACCATATCAGTGTTGTTCTTTTGGGGCCGCATTGTAGTTTGACCTATTCAGAACAGCTAACCGTTTCAGACGGACTGTCCTATGGCTTCCTTCCATGGGTGTCGTTTTCTATAGGCCTGGTAGGGTCAGGGCCCTACCGATAATGTTACATTTTAACATTAGGCCTATGGCGTTGCATGGTAAGAATGACCTTAAAATCTCTAAAGTTAGCATTGCGGCCCTACCAATAATTTTCAGAAAACGACGCCCCTGCTTCCTTCGTTAATTGTTCATTTCGCTAATAGTGGTTATTTGATAAAACAAATATATAATCGGGATATCTTCTTCATTCATTCCCGCGCCATTAATTCCCAGCACTAAAGATTGCGTTGCAATGTAAGTTGAATCACAGAGAGTTGATGAAAACCTGCAAAACGTCCAGTTTTGCCTGGGAGGAGTGCAGTTGCATTCATGAGAGAAATTCCTACATCCCATCCTGGCATCAATTATCACATGCCGCCTGATAACGCTGTAGTTTTTGCATACGGTGATTGTGGCCGTAAATCGACACGTTCTCGATTGTTACGACGCCTGGTTGCATACACTTTATGGTAAAATAGTTTCGTTGAGTAATGCTTCAACACATATAAACCAGCAAGGCGCCGTAGTTGGCGATGAACGAGCGAGCGCGAAGACAATGTATAGGGAATTTCAACTCGCCATCAACCCACCATATAAAGACCCACCATCCGTTCGGCCAATTCCCGGTATATGGCAGAATTTAACAGCGAGTTTCCCGTCCCCGACGACTGTGTGTATTGTCCGCCCGGCCGATTGGCTTCTTCTGACCTGCAATGCAGCCGCTGCCACCGGCCACAGGTCATGGAGCAAAATAGCGAGCGCCGAAGCAACTGGAACCCACCTTGTCGGGGCAGGTCAGACTATATAGTCCAGCGCTATCCCGACTGAGCTACGGGGCGCGTAGTTATCACGGGCGGACGGATATTGAACCAATACCAGTGACCGAACAGGAACAAATGGCTCAAAAGCGGGAACAGTAACATTGTTGAGCCCCTAGCCTAAAAAGTGGAGGTCATGCCTCCCCTGGTCCCACATGTGCCTATGCCTATGTATGGGGTTGTGAATGGTTATTTTCCAAACTGTAAAGCTCAAACCAGTCGAACTGATACGAGTGATTGAAGAGGGATAAATCGCTCCAATGGGGAAGTGGGAAAATAACATTGCTTCCTCCAGCTTAAACAGGGGACATGGCTTTCCCGCCCCCACCGCCTACACCTATTGATTACCGTATTGTGGCGCTATGTACTCAACGTGTGTCCTCGAACTTTAAAGCCCGAACTAATACGAGTGATTAAAGAGGAAGAATTCGCTAAAAAGTGTGTGGAGAGGGGGAGGCAGTTAATATCGTTAGCCCCAGTCTAAAAAGTAGGGTCTTGATCCCCTACCCCCGGTTTCTACGTCTATGAGCTGTGGTTTTGCGAGGATGGAAATTCGGTATTATCCTTCCAACGTTAAGGCATCCATATCGAATCAATATCAGTGATCGAAGAGGGAGAAATCACCAAAAGTGAGGGGCCAGTTATCATTGTTGCCCCCCCCCCCCCCCCCGCAGGCTAAAAAGTGGGGCCACGGCACGGCCCCTTCCCTACGCCTATACTGATGGTGATGATGATGATGATGATTTAGGTTTAGGGGCGCCGCATGTACTTGGTTGGCTATGTGGCGCCTATCCCTACGCCTATGGTTGCATGGTTGCGAATTTATCATTACTCTCCCAGCTCCCTATTTCCTGCGGGGGCAGATTCTGCCCCCCCCCCCCCCCCCCTCCCCTCCCCGGTGGTTTTTCGCTTGCTGCTCCTAAACTACTGGAGCTAGCGTCTGGAAATTTTCTGACTTTTCCCATAATTTATTTACACATGTTGTGCCAAAATGTTAACAAAATCGGCCCGGCAGAGGCGGTGCAGGCTAATGTTTGGGGAGGGTGCGGTTGTGCGAATACGAATGCGGGTGTGTAGCACATACTTCCTTCGTAATTTGCGGTGCAATAAATGCGCCAGAAACATTTTCACTGCAATATGCATCATAAATACAGGGATTGTACATACTTTTTGGCAGAGGCGCACTCAGGTACAAAACATGAGAGGCGATACTCTCCCTCAAATTAGGTCCACCTTCAAATTAGCAAGATGATAAAAGCGTTACGTGCATGGTGCCCCCACGTTGCCACGTTGTTTACCTGGATCCGCATATGGGTAATATATTACATTTAACCAATTACAGCCAACAATGTCCACATGTGACGTCCATACCACCCCAAACAATCACGAACAGCACATATTTTTTCTCAGAAAATCAACCCATTTTACATCCCCTGAATACGTCTATGATTTTGAATTTTAGTACTTGTCTTTTGATTTGTTGAAGACCAGTACATTTCAAGCTCAAAAACGTTTGTTGCATGACAATCGGTCGAACCATATGACCACAATGACCTAAAAACAATCCTATGTTTGCCCCCTGGTCCCCCATTTTTGAACAAAAAAGAAATTTCGGGGTCCAAAAAGAAAGATCCTTTGATGACATTTATCTGAACCGTTTTCCCATAATCAATCAATAAACATTTCATAAAACCGTAATGCATTCGGCGGATTAACTTGACCCCCTACGACGACGTATTTAGTGTATGCGATTTGTTGAGAGGTAATTTAATGAGAGGTATTCAACGTTGAACAGATTAAAACAAAAGCGCCAGATATGTCGCGCTTCCAATAGTGGAGGGAAAACACCGATCATGAACTTCGAAAGAAGTATATGCACCTGTTTTTTTTATTTCCCCCAAATATTTTCGAAATATGAAAGTTGTGATTTCATTTTTAAATTGAGACTCGATCAATTTATTATCGTACAATATGTTGCATAAGATAAATGCATAAAAATAGATCAAAGGGTCAATATTTTCCTAAGGCATTCATCTCAAGCCAATATCAGTGATCGAATAGGGATAAATCGTTAAAAAGTGAGGTGACCAGTTATCATTGTTGGCCCCGCAGCCAAAACAAACTGGGACCCATGCCCTCCCCCCGTTCCTACGCCTGATTGTGATGTTGTTAATTACCTAATTATTATTCTCCCAACCTTAAGGGATTCATATTGAACCAATATCAGTGATTGAAGAATGATAAATCGCTCAAAAGTAGGCAGCAGTTAATATTGTTGGCTCCCCAACCTTAAAAGTGGGGCCTTGACCTCGCCGGCCCCCAGTCCCTACGCTTATGGGTATTGCGGAATTGTGAATTCATAATTATTTTCGCAACTTTAAGGCATTCATATCGAACCAATCTCAGTGATCGATGGAGGAGAAATCGTTCACAAGTAGGGGGGGGGGGCAGTTAACATTGCTCCCTCCGGCCTGAAAAGTGGGGGAGACATGCCCCCCCCCCTCCGTTTCTACGCCTATGTATATGCAGGATGGCATCTGGGAACAATGGTGATTTTCCAACTGGTTTGTTGACCCCTCTTTGAGTCCTGTGTCGACTCTATATTTGGTATGTTTGCTGGTGACCGTTGTATTTCATAAATTGGTGTGCAGAACCATACCGGGCCCGTTGATGGGGCCCGTGTTGACGACGGATACCGATGATTCAGCCCAGGCTGTAACATAGGGACTGATGTGATGGAGAGCATTGTTCAAAAGAAACAGAACATAGAAGCTGTTCATTTTTTCGTCAAGGGGTGGTCAGCGGCTTTAACACTAATGATCGCTGAGTCATGCTGCTGAAGTCTTATAGGTGCGGTGAGATGCATCCCATATAGGGGCCAGTGATGAATAAGACATTACAACCAATGAAGGCGACATGCCCGTCTGAAACCGATACACGGTAGAACAATGGGAGACTCAATTCTGCGTGGTAATGGCGACGTGGCGTGGCATAGGTAAAGGGTTTTCCCATGCTACCGTTCCATTGCATTGTAATTGCGTTAGTGTACTGTGAACCCTGCGACACAATAGAAGACAGTTACAGGTACTCAGTATTGTGTGACTACGTTTTTTATGTCACGTTCCATTGCAATTGCATTATTTTGCCTTGAAACCCTTGCGACTCCAAGTATTCTGAGATCGTTCAGTCTCCTTAGTCGTAAGGTTCTCACGTATTTTTGCAGCCCGCATCCAACGCTGAGGTATTCAGCTACTTAAGATGGATGCCACAGCCCCCATGGATCATACTTCTTCGCAATGCATTATATCCACTGTCCATAGCCATAGCAATCCTGACATTTTTTTACTCCGTGCTGCAGATCTGTCTTCGCTGTCTTGTTGCGTCTGGGTCGTGACACACGTTTCTCCGGCCCCGCATCAGATGGCGGCGGTGGCGGCGTTGCATCTAAACCAATTTTGACGCCGTGGCGTCGGCACGGCGCCCGGAGAGACTGCGACGCGGCCGGCGCTCACAAGCCGCTAGCACCAGGCGGCGGTTCGGCCGGCGTCCGGTAGATGTCAGCTCCGGCGCCGCCGGCGCCGGCCGCTCTCATGCGGCGCTCGTTTTCCATAATTCGGCGATCGTCCGGCACCGTGAGACGTGCTCCAGACGTGCTCCGGCCGTGCTTCAGTCGTCCTGTGACCGTACTCTACTCGTGGTTCGGCCTTCCCGCTTTCGTACTCAGGCTGTATTCCGACCGGTTAGCAGTTGCCTGCGTTTGACCGACTCAGCCGTCTGACTCCACCGTTTGGCGCTCCGTCTGCCGGCTGCCAGCCAACCCTGCCGTCTCTGCCGAGCTGAGGCCCCAACTGCCGGCTGGCCAGTGTGACCTGACGTCTGCTGTGACCTGGTGACCTGGCCGGCGGTCGTTCGGCGACGGTGGCGGGGTCAGTTGTCAGCGGACGGTGGTGCAGTATGTGAAGCGGCGCAGAGTCGCCTGAAGTTCAGGGTGTCAACATGCCGTACAGAGTCGCCGGAGTACTGCTGCTGCTGCAGCTGATGGTGAGTTTGGGCTGCTAGAAGTAAGGTGTCAGTGATGGCGCCAAGCCAGGTGTTACATAAGGTTGGGATGGGTGGCATATCATACGGTTTCGCAGCCTGGATGGCATGCCAGTACAAGGTGAATCGAAACAGTAGGTAGAACATGTGGTGGCACTTTTAAAACTTGCATAGTTTTAGGTGAGTTTGAAGCTGGCTGCTTGTATTTAAAACCATGCTCGCTGAAACAGTTTTGCTAGTTCAAGTCTTACAGTTTTTCCCTGAAGTTGAAAGACGGCTTAGGAAATTTGTCCAGACAGAATACAGACGTCTGAAATTTTTTTGCTACGAAGTTTGAATGGTGGATGGATTTTTTTCGCGACGGATTTACTATGCATGATTGCAT
Source organism: Chirona hameri (assembly GCA_036785665.1). Lineage (NCBI taxonomy): Eukaryota > Metazoa > Arthropoda > Thecostraca > Balanomorpha > Balanidae > Chirona > Chirona hameri. The sequence goes on along the minus strand of JAXIVJ010003679.1, from coordinate 66,749 downwards.
GCTTGCTAGAATTCAAAAGCTCATGGCTAATGCATATTGCATATATTCAATAATTTCAGTTATGTGTGATAAGACTCTCAAGATGTTGACAAGGATCAGGCTAAGCTCTCAGTTAAGAGACTACGAGCAGAAGAGCCCAGACATCCAAATGTTTCCGGAACTGGAAATTGAAAATGGAGTTGCATTTGGCAAAAGACGCATTTAACTAAGTTTACTTAAACATATACCATTCAGATATCCAGTTCAGCTACTGGAATGGCCGAGTGACTGCATCGACTAAGATAAGAGAAATGATAGCCTTTCGGACAGCTTAAGCTCTGTTCTTACCTTATTCCACAGCATCGTTGGTCGCACTCTGTATTCATGAAGTTCTCTTATCCGTGTTTTGATCGTGTAAACGTCCAATGGAATTTAGCTGCTTCACCTTTGGTTCTGTTTTCCATAGATACCATCACAGTATAGATCTTACGGGGCAGACCGCCGTCCAATTGCAGCTTTTCAGCTGTAATGGAATGTTATACTCAATCTAGCACATCTTCATTCGAAGCGTCTTTCGTGGGCGATCAAGCATCGCACTAATTCTTCACAAGCTCATGGTAGCTGGAAATCCCCTGAAATGCATTAATGTAATGTGAGCTTACCAGGTAGCTACCGGTGTTAGGCCGCCTGTGGTTTGCTCATTCAGGTGAAGACAACATACAAGAATATGAATGATTGCCGGACGGATTTCAGAAATCCTTCACTGACCAAATCTGTTTTGCGGATATAAACTGTGATTTACGTTACCACTTCACTGAGTACCGAAAGTCACATTTGTATACCAAGACGTATAGGGTACATCAGTACTCATCAACTAGGAACTATGCCCGGCATATAGGTCATGCAAATTACATGGCTTAAAATGACATGTAGTTAAGTAACAGCAACAACAACCGCTTATTACAACGGAGACCATATAACAATGGTTAGAGGGAGCGTCGCCAAGTCGCACTCCGCCTATACTGAGGCGCCATCCCGGTACAGGATCGTCTATCAGGCTGGCGCCCGCGTCAGTCGGCGGCCCTATGTCAACTGCCGGCTGGCATCAGAATGCAGGTCATCTAAATCGGAGAGGCGCGACCCAGTGTTCACGGCCCGGTGCCGTCTGCAGTCGGCTGTCAGTCCGGCCGGCCCGTCGGAGCCGACAGCCGCCCGAGAGGACTGGCCCGGTGCCGGCCCGTCGGAGCCGACAGCCGCCCGAGAGGCCTGGATCAGCTGTGACTAACGAGCCCGTCCCTCCCGGCCCGTCCCAGCCCGACCCGGTGTCAGTCGTAACTTTATCGGGTGACATACTCTGGACACCCATCATTGTCGCCAAAACTATCCACCAGAGGTCTGTAGATGTCAAAATCTGGACCTGGTGTGACTCATCAGGGGCTGATTTTGTCGGATACTCTAATATACATTTCAAAGCGGAAATACGTAAGCGTCAACGGATGTCTGATTTCGCATAAACTTGTTATGAAACAATTGCAGCGGATGTATCCGCATAGATACGTTTATCAGCCTATTGACGAATTGTTTTGTTCAAAACTGTTATAAGAAACTGTGCTTCCCACACACCAACTCCGCTTGAAGGTTCGCCAGCTTTAAGGTTCATTGGTTTTAAGTACCCGACAATGACAACCAAGTTAAGGTTTAAGTTAAGACAATGACAACCAAGTTAAGGTTTAAGTTAAGACAATGACAACCAAGTTAAGGTTTAAGTTAAGACAATGGCAACCAAGTTAAGGTTTAAGTTAAGACAATGACAACCAAGTTAAGGCTTAAGTTAAGACAATGACAACCAAGTTAAGGTTTAAGTTAAGACAATGACAACCGTCTATGACGCAGAAATCTTGAATTCATATTTTTTGGAAAATAGCTGAAATGTCACTATCGTTTATCGGGAAAAATCGGACATTCCCAGGCCTTTATGGCAGCGACACAGTTGCCCGGTCATGCTTATGGTTCTATTTGCGATTTAACCGCAACTTTGCATGTTTGGGTATAGCTCTATCAACATACAATGCAACCCCGCGTTTACTTTGTTTATTTTAGCTGTCTCCCCCTGAACCTAGAAGTGTATTTTTACATCATTGCATATTTTCTCTTCGGTCGGACAACATACAAGAATGGAGAGCAGCTGCTTGCCTGTACTGTAACCGTACTCTGATGTAGCTCGACTGAGCACAGCTTCCCTGGAGCTTTGCGTGGGCGTCGGAGGCGGGGGGGGGGGGGCGTCCCCTTCACAACGCACATGTCGATACATGAAGGGCGATGGGCGATGCATGAAGAATTGACATCAGAATGCCCCCCCCCCCCCGCCCCCCAACTTTTGGAAAGTGGCGACGCCCTTAGCCTTGACCGCCTATTTTTCGTGATTGGACCTACTAGATAGTTTCGTCCATGGCGCAATGCCGATATCGAAATGTTTCGCCCGTATGCAGTGGTAAGCCGATATAATGTTTTCCTCAGTCATAGAAACTGTAATAGCTGACGCTGTTCACTTCCAAATATGAAGAGCTGCCCATTACAATGCCACGGGCAGTTGGCAATCACACTTGCCATCTATTGTCTGTGGCGTGCACTTGATAAATGCTCGCTCGTACCATTCCACTTAATTAGTCTGGGTGTCACTGGAGACGTATAAATGGCGCCCTTATACGGCGTGTGGTTGTTAACGAATTGCTCTGGTATGAGGCTCTTACCACGCCTCATGAGTGGCTCTCGAAGACACGTGCCGAGTTCGTAAAGCACCGGTAGGGCTTTGTTGTGGGTTGCTCATGACAGCAGCGGTCGCTACGCGGTAGCTGAGAAGGCGTTGTCAGCTGATAATTCTGAATTTTACTACCCCGGCAATCACTCAAGTACTTATGGTAGCGAAAGTTACTGAGAGAGTCGTAATGTTAGTTCACAGCATTGGAAACAAGAGTCCGGAAGAAGCAAGAAGAAGCCAAAGCTTGTTAGCAATCTGCTCGCCAAAAAGCCAAACCATCATCATGAGCTAAAGCTTTTGACTTTGTTTCTCGCGTGCGGAACAGAAATAAATTGAAAATTTAGCACATAAATAGCCTGTGTCCGGTGTCCAGGTGTTGTGTCTTCCATTGCCCACCTGCTTGCTATTCTCCTGCGCCCGAACTACTGTTCATCAGCAGAAGGAAGAAAAGGTTCCGGCTTTGATTCTCGCGTGAAAGACAGAAATAACTTCAGAACTTAGAAAATAAATATCCTGTGTCCAGTGTCCGAGTGTCTTGTCCTCCATTTCAATCTGATTACCTACTATTCTCCGGCGCCCGAGCTACCGTTCTGGTCACGTGAGGTGATTTAAGCCGAGCCCACGGGGTGCCGGGCCGACCGCGGCGCCTCTGCCTTCCCTGGACATGACGCACACTGGGTGTTCTATGTGTTCCGAGGCACTATCGGCCGCCATCTCTCCCATGAGGGACCCGGAGCGGTGTCGCCGACGGCGGCGGCGGTCAGGCCGCCGTCCGGGCCGGTGGAGCGTCGAACGGAGATGGACACAGATGTCAGTCGGGGATGGCGAGAACGGCCGACTCCCCGCCGGGAGGTCCTCCCGCCAGCTGGACTGTCCTCCCCGAGTCCTTCCTGAGAGGCTCTCTCCGATGCATGACCGGATTCTGAGTCTGAGTCGAGGAGCTTTAATCAAGGGTCAACTGACCGAAATCATTCGGCACCGTCCTGTTTGTTCAGAAACGAATAGAAGTGATGGCCTGAGCTGATCAGCGCTGCATCAGTTTACCGGTGGCTGGCGTTGGTCAGTGGTGATCCGTATCAAACCTGACCGGTGCAAGGAGTCTGGCAGTGTCAGTCAGGCGGGAATCGGTTGAAGGTAACCTGAGCCCGTCAAAGGTGACCAGTATCGTCTGTAGGTCAGATGAGCCATTCATTAATTAATTCGTTCATTCATTGATTCAGTCAGTCAGTCAGTCAGTCAGTCAGTCAGTCAGTCAGTCAGTCAGTCAGTCAGTCAGTCAGTCAGTCAGTCAGTCAGTCAGTCAGTCAGTCAGTCAGTCAGTCTTGACACCAGTATCGTCCGTCATACTTTCTGACTGACCTGTCGGCTGACCGTTTGGTTTGACGATGCCGGTCAGATACCTATATGCCCCCCCCCCCCCCCTGCACCTCGGCCCATTGTTGGGGGTCAGCACATCATTACCGGCTCTCCGTGGTGGCCCTGTGACGGGCTGTTTACGCTCGGCACGCCCGGTCTCGGCCGGAGCAAGGTCGCACTGCGGCGGCGTCTGGACCGGGCCGGCGCGGCGCGTGTGAGCCGGACCTAACGAACCACTTTCGCCGCCCCTCACAACTCACACGCGCCGCCAGGGGCCACAGATGAGCGGCTGGAGATGTCGACCGTCACACGGGCTGCGGTGGCTGCTGGCTGCTACGGGCGCGCCTTGGCTGGTTAGAGGGCTGCCGCTTGGTTTACGTTCAGCCGAGGCGACTCTGGCGAGCTGTCCGTGTGTGGCGCGGGCTGACCCGTGGTGAGCGTCCCGTCCCATTCATACCGACCGTGGCCAGACATGGGTTTATTCACTGCACCCTATAGATGACGGTGATCGCACGAGGTGAATCGTCGCTGATAACAGCTTGATTATCATCTGATGACGGATGCTAGGGAAGGGTACACTTACATGAAGCAGATGCAAAGGCGCTGGCAAAAATTACCACTTATTTTCGAGAGTTTTCTTTCACGGCTTTTAACACAACACTATACATAATAATTGTTGTATGGACTTCACATCCTTCCCAGGACCCTAGTTAGCTCTCGTCAGAGCGGAATCACTGCAGATCTGACCGAATGGCTGTGACCCGTGCTGGCACTGCGCTGCAGGTGCGCGTCATTCGTCTGTCGTCTGTCTCGTCTGTCGTCTGTCTCGTCTGTCGTCTGTCTCGTCTGTCGTCTGTCTCGTATGTCGTCTGTCACGTCTGTCGTCTGTCTCGTCTGTCGTCTGTCGTCTGTCGTCTGTCGTCTGTCGTCTGTCGTCTGTCGTCTGTCGTCTGTCGTCTGTCGTCTGTCGTCTGTCGGCCACCAGCGTCCGAACCGCTGCAGCTCTGGAGAAGACTATCTGTTCGTTCGCAATGCACGTGCCAGGCAGCGCAGCGACGACCTGACCACTGACCGGTTAAGACCCACGTGTCGGGTCAACTCATTATACGAGCTGACCACAGAGCTGCCAAGATGACCTACGGCCACGTGTCACTCTACACGTATTGTTATCAATATAAGCTCCTCGTGAAACAATGTTAGTACAGGCATGTTGAAGAAGTACCTGGCAACAGAAAGTTATGATAGCCATATGGTCGCTGTTATGCCCATGTGGCCATACCAAAGTCATTGTTATGCTATGTGACGTGACGAAATCACGGTGAATCACTGGTGAGGACGTGGATAAGCCTACCAAACACCGGAGCCAATAGTTCATGTAGCAATAAACCGCACTCCCATATAAGTAGCCGAACATTGCGGCGCCGCATCATATCCACATACAAATCGGCGGCGCTCATGTGTCAACACAATGGCCAACCCACGCCGTTCACTGTTCGCATCAGCACCGCCTGTCAGCACCGCGGCTGAATTCGGCTCGCGTCCGAACCGCCGATGAGTCGCGCCGATTCCGAACCGGTGAGCCGTGTGCACCGTGTGTGCACCGTGTGTGCACCGTGTGAGCACCGTGTGAGCACCGTGTGAGCACCGTGTGTGCAGTGTGTGCACCGTGTGTGCAGTGTGTGCACCGTGTGTGCACCGTGTGTGCAGCGTGCAGCAGCGGCGGCGCCCGTGACTCCGGCGATGACGGCTGATGAGTCATTTTGAGGTGTTAGACGCAGTAGGCGGTGGACGGAGACGGAGGTGGGAGTATTGTTTTAACACGACCCCGCCTCCCCCCGCCCGCCCCACCGTCCCCCCCCCCCCCCCCCACACCCACACACCACCGTCCCTTTGGGTCCTCTCCGCCCCGTCAGAGTGAAGACTTTCGCAAATGGTTAGTGGGATCATATGTTTTTTCTGTCATAAAATCCTATTACTTGCACACTTACCGCGTAAATGGCAATCCTAAAAAAAATGCGTTAAGTGTCTTTTTTATTCGGCTAACGACCCAGCCCACCGCCACAATGCTGCGATATGTTCCGTATGGAGTTTTGAGTATTGAGGTACCACATGTATCAAGATACCATTATCGCCCGAATTAGTAATGTTCTAACGTTTTGCAACAATGATTCAAACTGAATTACAAAGACATTATTTTATGATCATGTCAGACTTTGGTAATCATGTATCGGATTTGGTTATATAAATATTGGTATCATGGCAGCTAGCTTTGCAGCTATATATATATTTTTTGCAATTGTCAGAAATTTCAGTCGGCTGCAAAAATTGCGTTTAACTGGAAGCCCAGACCACGATCCGTCATATTTCTTATGACGGAGGACTCAATCCGTCATCTCAATACTTTAAGGGACCCGAGTATAGGTCGCACGTTGACTCCATAGTCTGATCCGAAGACGATATGTCAGACAAGTGCTTGTTGTTTCTTCTTAATGAATAAGCAGGCTGAGCCCTTCTTGAAATATTGCCTTCCTGCATTGATAAATGTGTTTCGAAATATGTAGCGACCACTTGTCGCCGTATGTCAGCCAGGGGTGATCAGGACATTAATTCACTTCTCCCCAGAAATGATGCTGACGTTGGGCCAAACCACTTCATTATACAAACGAGTAGAGATTGACGTGTCGTAGTCATCAGTCATCATGGCTAGCGCATACGTATATCTTTGGAGGGTTATCAGAATTCAACCTTTTCACCTGAATCTATTTTACTCCACAGTTCGCCAACACATCGGTGGCATAAAGCTAATTCATCACATTGTATGCCTGGCATAGTCCAGGATGGTTTAGATTATTTGATCCACGGTTGTCCTTAACCCTCGCCCTACGGGGGGGGGGGGGGTCCTAAAACGACACCCATTTAGGTTTTTCTTGCATAACTTTTTACGCATGATCTTGCTGAAAATTTCAGTAGTTGAGTTTACAACAATTATACGTATGCTGTAAAAATTCATTGAAATTGGTTGATAAATTTGGGAGAAAATTATGTTTTGATGACGTCATGTTGGTGGAAAAATGATAAATGTTTGAAAAATCGTAGAAAACAGAATTTTAAAGCAAATTGCAAACGCAATTTAGCAAAGATATAAAATGTCATGTTCTTTAAAATGGCTATTTCGGCTCTTTTTTTTAACCCCTAAAATGAACAAAAACTAACTTTTAAAAAAAACACAAAATCAACATTTTCACAGATGTGAAAAAAACGGACTATATGTCAGAGAACTGAGTATGGACAATACTCAAACCAAATTTCAAAGCAATATCTCTATTTTGACTGAGTGATGGCTCCCTAAGTGTAAGAAACTCATGACGTCATTTTTTAATAACCTTTTTGGATTTGTTTGACCAGATACGAATCAATAATTACTTTTTCTGTATTTCTGAGACAAAAATGGTCCAGAAACATGCCTTTTATTTACATTTATCAATTTATATTTTTGAGGTTTTCTGACAGAGCAAAATCGCTGTTCTGGACGTGGTCGATCGAGGTCATTCACTTGACCTGAAAGGTCACTCGTTGACCCGAAACCTAAAAATTGCATACCTTTATATTTCAAACATGACAGGCAACATGTTGGTTCTTACCGCGTTGCTCTATGTTGCTTGGTTTGGAAGTTAACAGGGGGTCTTTTTAGGACCCCCTCCCCCGTAGGGCGAAAGTGAAAAAAGCTCCCGTAGGGCGAGGGTTAATGCCTTGAATGTTGTTGCAGTGTAGCAGCAAAACAAACTGCTGCCAGTGCATGCCGTTATTTTCACATTTCGTTGCAACGCATTTAAATTATGTAAAAAGTTAAATGATGTGTGCCGTATAGCATAGTATGAAACCACTTAAATTGTGCCTATGAGTGGTTGAAGAGTAGCTAAGGTCAATTTAGTCGAGGTGTGGGTCAAGCACCACCGCAGAGCCACCACAGTGACAGTCGGTGACCACAGTAGTGACAGTGGTGACCACAACAGTGACAGTCGGTGACCACAACAGTGACAGTCGGTGGCCACAGTAGTGACAGTGGTGAACACAGTAGTGACAGTCGGTGACCACAGTAGTGACAGTTGGTGACCACAACAGTGACAGTCGGTGACCACAACGGTGGCAGTCGGTGACCACAACGGTGGCAGTCGGTGACCACAGTAGTGACAGTCGGTGACCACAGTAGTGACAGTCGGTGACCACAGTAGTGACAGTCGGTGACCACAGTAGTGACAGTTGGTGACCACAACAGTGACAGTCGGTGACCACAACGGTGGCAGTCGGTGACCACAACGGTGACAGTCGGTGACCACAGTAGTGACAGTGGTGACCACAACAGTGACAGTCGGTGACCACAACAGTGACAGTCGGTGGCCACAGTAGTGACAGTGGTGACCACAGTAGTGACAGTCGGTGACCACAGTAGTGACAGTTGGTGACCACAACAGTGACAGTCGGTGACCACAACGGTGGCAGTCGGTGACCACAACGGTGGCAGTCGGTGACCACAGTAGTGACAGTCGGTGACCACAGTAGTGACAGTCGGTGACCACAGTAGTGACAGTTGGTGACCACAACAGTGACAGTCGGTGACCACAACGGTGGCAGTCGGTGACCACAGTAGTGGCAGTAGGTGACCACAACAGAGACAGTCGGTGACCACAACGGTGGCAGTCGGTGACCACAGTAGTGACAGTCGGTGACCACAGTAGTGACAGTGGTGACCACAACAGTGACAGTGGTGACCACAACAGTGACAGTCGGTGACCACATTAGTGGCAGTCGGTGACCACAACAGTGACAGTGGTGACCACAGTAGTGACAGTGGTGACCACAACAGTGACAGTCGGTGAACACAACAGTGACAGTGGGTGAGCACAGGACGTCAGCGGCGACTCGTGCCAGCCCTGACCTCCGAGGCCCTGACAACCACCGGTCCGGTCTGACACGAGGCGCTCTGCGGCGGCGGCCAAACTGGCAACGACTGAGCAGCAACAACAACCCCCCCCCCCCCCCCCCCCCCCTCTGACCCGGCCCGGAAGGGGGATGACCCCACCTGTCACCACAGGCGGTACTGATAAGGTCACACCCGACCGACTGACGGCCCGCTGGGTGACGTGACGTGACGGCGTCACGTCCCGGGCTGACACCCACTCTCTGTGTTACTCCGTGTTATCGTGTCCCAGGGGGTGTAAGGGAAGAGGAGGTTCTCGGAAAAATGACGGTTAGCACGTGTTCGACTTGTTGCTGTTGCCAGGCGATATCCTGATCTGGCAGTGTTGGCCACTATCGAAACATCTTTGGATGAACGTTGGATCCGTTGTGTCGAAATGAGGGAGCATTACATGGAAAAAGTAAATTTGCTATTGCTATACTAGAGTGTGCAGTATTTCACTTGTACCTCATTACAATTAACATAACCAAGTAACGTAAAATAAGAATTCGATCCGAAATCAGATCTGCTTCCAGAGGCGGTCGCAGGGGGGGGGGGGGGATCCGGGCCATGCCCCCCCCCTCCCAAGGTCCATGAGGGGGTCCCACATATCTTTTGCCCAAAACGGAAATGCGTTTTTTATGCATAGTAATGCTGTGAGAGGTGGTCGATTTTTCTCATTTAAAGGTCATAAGTCAGTCATTTTTGAAGATATCGACTTCAAATTTGGTACAAATATTCACCATACACGTCTCAATCACATATATTCCGGGTTTTGGATAATTCTGTTTTTTTCTTTAAAATTTTGTAGAAACAAAACAAAATGTATCTGGTTTTCTCAAAATTTTGAATTAAAAAAACTCACAAATCCGAGATAGCAGTTCAATAGCCCGGTCTATTGTAACTAATTTGATTTAAGACAATTGAATTTATCTCAAATATCCTACCTTTGACAGCGTTTTCCGAAAACCATTATTTTGCAACAAAAACCGAAGAACATGACGTCACTCTGACGTCATTCCCGGTTGACCTATCATAACCCCATATTTTTAATTTTGCCAACATGTGTAGAATTTATGTGAGAGAAGGTACTGCAAGTTTGGTGAGGATACCAGTGTTCGTTTTTATGAGTTATTGCAAAATAATGGGAGGGGGGGGGGGCAAAAATTACCCCTCCCAGTAAATCGCGGGTTAATACCCATGACAACGGATTTTCATCGAAATCTGAAATGCAGTGTGTTTTGGCCCTGCCGATCTGTCTTGTAATACCCAATGCCTGAAAATACCCTCTCAGACTGTCTGAAGGCCGCTTTCAGACCGACATAAGCCATAGAGTTTAAAAGCCCTACAAAGTTTAAAAGCCAAGCCTCAGGTGTAAACATACCCTATAAAATCAGCGTAGGGCCCCTCGCACCGACCGAGGGCCCTTTCAGACCAACCGAGGGCCCTTTTTCCAAGTTGTCCCCCTCAAAGGCCAGGGCTGCTACCGCCCCTGTCTGCTTCCCATAGTTTACTGAGAGATCTAATGGATCCATTATCCACATCCACATAGCTAAGGGCAATGCTTTCAAATCATATAATTCTTGAGATTATATATTTAATTATATATAGTCTCAATATAATGTATAATTATTTAGAGATTCTTCTTGTTTGTTTTTCTCTTCATTTGTTAGAAATGGAACTGGTTTGGCCATATATGTGTTGCTATATTTTGCCGGTTAATAATTACTGTATAATTATTGTGTAACAGTGGGGTGGGATCCTATCTGATCCCAAATCCCTTGGGAACGAACATCAGTCCGGTTCGATTGTTTATCATGGGATCCAATGAGTTCTAAGAGCCACCGTTGCATTTTGTCATCAGATCAGTTAATATCCCAGCTCCGTCATGATATGTTGTTGGGCGATCTTCTCGAACCCAGAATCCGTTCTTGTGAGCCATGCAGTTTGCTCCTACATCATCTAGTTTGGAATCCGCTTTGAAATGTAATCAAGTTTGCTGCTAAAAACATCAAACTTTATGACATCACCCGGTTGTTTGCAGAGACCTGTCGTTAGCTCGTTTAGAAGAGCCGAGAATGTTGGCTGCATCTTTATCACTGTTGCCACTCCGTCATACCACAGGCATCCCAAGAAAAGCATGACTGGCCGAGCGCTGCCCCACTATGTTTTCTGTTAGGCCGCTGCCTTGACACGCTCAGCACTTGATGAAGGGCGGAAACCACTCAGACTCTGCAACAATATTTATCATAACCCCTTGTCCAATGTGCTTTTTTCTGGCACCGAGTGCACTATCTAAGACAACATTACCGGTCACTTATAACGGAAGCGTTCTATAAAATAGGTTTTGCAGCGGCCGTGACTGCGGGTCGATTGACTTCGCTCGGTACACGTGTAACTGGTGGACTCAAAGGTGTGTGCGGTCGCAGAAACAGGCGACGGTGCACGGAAAGACTCGGCACCAGTGCAGCCGATTTCACTGTGGATTGTGCATCAGCACAGGCCAGAGCTGAGAGCAGCGGACAGGGCAGGCGCCCTCCGTGAGGTCGCATCGAGAAACGGGCACCACGACTCTGGGTCAGAGACGAATTTATTCCGAGTCGCTATCCACGTGTGTTCCGCTGTTCGTTGTCTCGCTCAGTCCTTTTGTCCTGTCCCGCTGTCTGTTGTCGCGTTGCCTCGTTGGCCACTCTCTTGCTGCCTGCGGCACCGTCCCTCTGTTCCCGTGTCTCTCTGTTCCATTCATTGCTGTTCTGATGTTCTGATGTTCTGATGTTCTGATGTTCTGATGTTCTGATGTTTTGCTAACACTCTGTCCAGCTGTCCCGCTGTCCCACTATCCCGCCGTTCTGTCCCGCAGTCTCGCCGTCCCCCTGTCCCACTGTATAGGTGGCTGTCCCAACTGCCTTGCAATCCCGCTACTGCTGTCCCGCTGACCGGCTGTCCTGTTCTCCGCTGTCCCGCTGTCCCGCTGTCCCGCGGTATCCAGTGGCTGGGGCGGCTGCCATGACGCCCTGTCCGGAGATTAACTATGCGCCGGTGGCACCGGCGGGGCGCACTGCCGCCAAAATCAGCGGTGATCCGTCCGCAGCCGCCGGGCTGACGCCTCCCTCAGGAGGGGCCGGGGGCATCAGATGCGGGGCGGGCCCAGGGCCAGAGCCAGGCCCAGGGGCAGGCCGACAGGCAACCGCAACACACTTTGATTTGACTAAGTGATCTCACATCTAAATGTATACCAGTTGTTTTCCCTAGCGAATCAAACGTTCACAAAAATATGAACACAAGTTATGTTTTGTGTTAGTGAGACCTTTAATGATCAAAAGTTGTTGCAAGTTTACTCAACTAGGTATGCATTTGAAATTTCTGAAGCCTTTCAAATGTGAATATCATCACTGTTTATAATCCAATTGTACTCGGCTTTTCGTTGGCCGCCCAAGTATACCTTGATGACGCGCAGTATGCATATCATGCCGTGATATTAAACAAGTATGTGGTAATATCCCGGCTTGCAGAATTGCAGAGCGCTCGAGAGGGCACCTGGCGAAGTAGCGCGGCTCGTGCGGCACCTTTTGAGGAGGGAGCCGTTGAGTGCCGATGAATCACGACGTGCAGTGACGTGGTGACGTGCAGTGACGTGGTGACGTGGTGTACGCTGTAGGCGCCCCACAAGTGCCCGCCCCGAGACGGCGTCATCCGACGTCGGGTGTCGTCGTGAGCCATCAATTGCTGCGTCGTGACCAGCTGTCGGCTTACCGCGCGATGGATGCTGGGTTTAACAGAACCGGGCTGACTGACAACCGGCGCAAATATACCATAGTATAGCCATGGATCAACTAGTCTAGGTAATCCATGGTATTGCATTCTGAATAAACAGCACACATAGGGTCTGTTCCAGTGGCTCCTCCAAAAAAAGATGAGATTAGTTTAGAGGATGTTGGAGGAGCGCTGATTTGCGCCGCCACGGGAACGATTTCGGATGAGGTACTAGCTGTTTGCGAGCATGTCAAGTAGACAGTGCTGATGCATTGAAGACGAACACGGCGACCAGATCCACAACAAATATGAGATACCCAATTTTGATCTTTGATACCCAATTTGTAAGTACCCATGGGGAAAATCAGAAGAAGAAAAGTATTATTCGCACTAATTCAACTTCACATTCAGTCCTCACTCTCATTCTCTTATGTGTAACAACAAATCAGGCGTCCGAATTACATATGAATGAACCGCGCCACTAATGTCTACCATATCCTCCTCTAGCCTCCTCCGACAAACCACCTTTCATTTTGGAGGAGTTCGGAGGAGGCTTGAGGCGAGCTTGGAGGAGCTTAGAGGAGTTTGGATGAGCCACAGGAACGATCAGATTAATTTGGAGGAGCTTAGAGGAGGTTAGGAGGAGGTTAGAGGAGCCACTGGAACAGACCCATAGCAGGAACTCCTCGAACGAGCAGTGCAAAATGCTTCTGATGACGTTTCTTCTTCACATTTTGCAACTTCTTGCTAATGAGCATATTATGTTTAATTTTGATTGTTTGTCTTTTCCGCCATTAACTTACCATACCTTAACTCTATTCCCCGCGTGGGGAGCAGATTCTGCCCCCATCCCCGGTGGTTTTTTACTTGCCGCTTCTCAACCGTTGGGCCTAGCGTCCTGAAACTTTGTGACTTTTCCCAACTTTGAATGGCACGTGTTGTGTCAAAATTTTGAAAGAATCGGGCCAGCAGAGACGGTGCCAGACTCCTGTTTTGTGGAGAGTGTTACGAATGCGGTTGTGCGGCGCATACTTCGTTCATAGTTTGCGGTGCAATAAATGCGTCAGAAACATTTTCAATGCAATATGCATCATACATACTGGGATTATACATGTTTGTTGGCAGAGGCGCACTCAGGTACAAACAATTGGAGGCGATACCATACCTCAAATTAGATCCAAACTTCAAATTAGTAAGATTATGAAAGCGTTACTCGCATGGTGCCCCCATGTTGTTTTTCTGGATCCGCTATGCTCAATATGGTAAATTTAACAAATTACAGCAAGTAATGCCCATATGTGACGTTCATGTCGACCCAAACAATCACAAACAGCACAAATTTGTTATCAGAAAATGCCCCCCAATTTGCATTCCCTGAATATGCCCATGATTTTTGATTTTGGTATTTATCATTTGGTATATTGAAGACCAGTACACCTGAAGCTCAAAAACGGCTGGGGCATGAAAATCGGTCTAACGACATGGCAGCAAAGACCTTAAAAAACACCCAAAATTTTCGTCTTTTTGCCCCCTGGCCCCCCCATTTTTGAACAAAAAATACATTTCGGGCCCCTAAAGTCATGACGAATTGTCATGACGAATTAAATGACGTTTTCCTATCGAAATCGTCAGAGCGGTTCTCGAGATCTCCGGGGGGGCAGAATCTGACCCCCCCCCCCGCAGGTTAACGTAATTTTGGCCGCCCGCGGGTAATAGGGTTAAGTTTGTTTTCTTCAATTATGAACAACTCGTCCATTTTTCGTGTCTGAGCGTGGGAGTGGATAGGTCCGGCTGAGGCAGGAGGGGGGGGGGGGGCGGGGGGAGGGGTGAATGATGCTGTGCTGACCCGCTCCACAGTGGCGAGACTCCCCGGACGGGGGCGGACAGGTCGTGTTTGGATTAGTCAGGTCGTGACGCAGCACCACGTTCCGATCGAGCTACCACCACCGGCGCGGCGCCTCTCCGTCACCCGACCGCCCCGGTCCGCCCCGGTCCGCCCCGGACCGACCCGGTCCGACCCGGTCTGCCAAGCTGACGAGCGCCACATTCATTCCGGCTGCATATCAACAGTGGCTCCGACGCGGCGGCACGGGGGACAGCATGCGGATGCCACCCCCGCGCCGGTACCCCCGGGCCTGTATCCCCTTGCCGGTACCCCCGGGCCTGTATCCCCTTGCCGGTACCCCGGGCATGTATCCCCTTGCCGGTACCCCCGGGCCTGTATCCCCGCGCCGGTGCCCCCGGGCCTGTATCCCCTTGCCGGTACCCCCGGGCCTGTATCCCCGCGCCGGTGCCCCCGGGCCTGTATCCCCTTGCCGGTACCCCCGGGCCTGTATCCCCGCGCCGGTACCCCGGGGCATGTATCCCCTTGCCGGTACCCCCGGGCCTGTATCCCAGCGCCGGTACCCCGGGCCTGTATCCCCTTGCCGGTACCCCCGGGCCTGTATCCCCTTGCCGGTGCCCCCAGGCCTGTATCCCCTTGCCGATACCCCGGGCCTGTATCCCCGCGCCGGTGCCCCCGGGCCTGTATCCCCTTGCCGGTGCCCCCGGGCCTGTATCCCCTTGCCGGTACCCCCGGGCCTGTATCCCCTTGCCGGTACCCCCGGGCCTGTATCCCCTTGCCGGTGCCCCCGGGCCTGTATCCCCTTGCCGGTACCTCGGGCCTGTATCCCCGCGCCGGTGCCCCCGGGCCTGTATCCCCGCGCCGGTACCCCCGGGCCTGTATCCCCTTGCCGGAACCTCGGGCCTGTATCCCCTTGACGGTGCCCCCGGGCCTGTATCCCCTTGCCGGTACCCCCGGGCCTGTATCCCCGCGCCGGTGCCCCCGGGCCTGTATCCCCTTGCCGGTGCCCCCGGGCCTGTATCCCTTGCCGGTACCCCCGGGCTTGTATCCCCTTGCCGGTACCCCCGGGCCTGTATCCCCTTGCCGGTGCCCCCGGGCCTGTATCCCCTTGCCGGTACCTCGGGCTGTATCCCCGCGTCGGTGCCCCCGGGCCTGCATCCCCTTGCCGGTACCCCCGGGCCTGTATCCCCTTGCCGGTACCCCGGGCCTGTATCCCCTTGCCGGTACCCCGGGCCTGTATCCTCTTGCCGGTACCTCGGGCCTGTATCCCCGCGCCGGTGCCCCCGGGCCTGTATCCCCTTGCCGGTACCCCCGGGCCTGTATCCCAGCGCCGGTACCTCGGGCCTGTATCCCCGCGCCGGTGCCCCCGAGCCTGTATCCCCTTGCCGGTACCCCCGGGCCTGTATCCCAGCGCCGGTACCCCCGGGCCTGTATCCCCTTGCCGGTACCTCGGGCCTGTATCCCCGCGCCGGTGCCCCCGGGCCTGTATCCCCTTGCCGGTACCCCCGGGCCTGTATCCCCGCGCCGGTACCCCCGGGCCTGTATCCCCTTGCCGGTACCCCGGGCCTGTATCCCCTTGCCGGTACCCCGGGCCTATATCCCCTTGCCGGTACCCCGGGCCTGTATCCCCTTCTGGTGCCCCCGGGCCTGTATCCCCTTGCCGGTACCCCGGGCCTGTATCCCCTTGCCGGTACACCGGGCCTGTATCCCCTTGCCGGTGCCCCCGGGCCTGTATCCCCTTGCCGGTGCCCCCGGGCCTGTATCCCCTTGCCGGTACCCCGGGCCTGTATCCCCTTGCCGGTACCCCGGGCCTGTATCCCCTTGCCGGTGCCCCCGGGCCTGTATCCCCTTGCCGGTACCCCGGGCCT
Source organism: Chirona hameri (assembly GCA_036785665.1). NCBI lineage: Eukaryota > Metazoa > Arthropoda > Thecostraca > Balanomorpha > Balanidae > Chirona > Chirona hameri. The sequence goes on along the minus strand of JAXIVJ010003679.1, from coordinate 50,235 downwards.
GTATCCCCTTGCCGGTACCCCCGGGCCTGTATCCCCTTGCCGGTACCCCTGGGCCTGTATCCCCTTGCCGGTACCCCCGGGCCTGTATCCCCTTGCCGGTGCCCCCGGGCCTGTATCCCCTTGCCGGTACCTCGGGCCTGTATCCCCGCGCCGGTGCCCCCGGGCCTGTATCCCCGCGCCGGTACCCCCGGGCCTATATCCCCTTGCCGGTACCCCGGGCCTGTATCCCCTTGCCGGTACCCCGGGCCTGTATCCCCTTGCCGGTACCTCGGGCCTGTATCCCCTTCTGGTGCCCCCGGGCCTGTATCCCCTTGCCGGTACCCCGGGCCTGTATCCCCTTGCCGGTACACCGGGCCTATATCCCCTTGCCGGTGCCCCCGGGCCTGTATCCCCTTGCCGGTGCCCCCGGGCCTGTATCCCCTTGCCGGTACTCCGGGACTGTATCCCCTTGCCGGTGCCCCCGGGCCTGTATCCCCTTGCCGGTACCCCGGGCCTGTATCCCCTTGCCGGTGCCCCTGGGCCTGTATCCCCTTGCCGGTACCCCGGGCCTGTATCCCCTTGCCGGTGCCCCCAGGCCTGTATCCCCTTGCCGGTACCCCGGGCCTGTATCCCCTTGCCGGTGCCCCCGGGCCTGTATCCCCTTGCCGGTACCCCGGGCCTTGCCGGTACCCCGGGCCTGTATCCTCTTGCCGGTACCCCGGGCCTGTATCCCCTTGCCGGTGCCCCCGGGCCTGTATCCCCTTGCCGGTACCCGGGCCTGTATCCCCTTGCCGGTGCCCCCGGGCCTGTACCCCCTTGCCGGTACCCCCGGGCCTGTATCCCCTTGCCGGTACCCCGGGCCTGTATCCCCTTGCCGGTGCCCCCGGGCCTGTATCCCCTTGCCGGTACCCACGGGCCTGTATCCCCTTGTCGGTACCCTGGGCCTGTATCCCCCGCGCCGGTACCCCGGGCCTGTATCCCCTTGCCGGTACCCCGGGCCTGTATCCCCGCGCCGGTACCCCCGGGCCTGTATCCCCTTGCCGGTACCCCGGGCATGTATCCCCTTGCCGGTGCCCCCGGGCCTGTATCCCCTTCTGGTGCCCCCGGGCCTGTATCCCCTTGCCGGTACCCCCGGGCCTGTATCCCCTTGCCGGTACCCTGGGCCTGTATCCCCCGCGCCGGTACCCCGGGCCTGTATCCCCTTGCCGGTACCCCGGGCCTGTATCCCCGCGCCGGTACCCCCCGGCTTGTATCCCCTTGCCGGTACCCCGGACATGTATCCCCTTGCCAGTGCCCCCGGGCCTGTATCCCCTTGCCGGTGCCCCCGGGCCTGTATCCCCTTGCCGGTACCCCCGGGCCTGTATCCCCGTACCGGTACTCCCGGGCCTGTATCCCCGTCCTGAGCCCCGGCCTTCACCGCAGGCCGGCAGGGAGACGCCAGGAAACAGGCATTGGTCGTAGGAGAGAAGGCGTCACAGATTCCCAGAGAGACGGGCTAGGAGTTGGACTAGTCACAAGGCTGGTGTTAGATCGGAGATGATCACACATTCCGGTGGATGCTGACTAGTAAAAGAATGCGATTCAGCAGTCTGATCTGTGACAGAGTGGTGTCTGTTGGTCTTCTCTGTCTCAGCTGTTCCGCTCATTGCTCGGAATTAAGCATTGGAACATAGTGGGTCAGCAGCTTACGGTCGCGCTGCACTAAGCAAAGCAGTGACTGTGTGGGTGGCGTGACGTGGCAATGTTTCACTGCCGCGCCACCGTGTCGGCGCCGAGTGACCATGCAGAGCACGTGCAGGGGTGTCAGTCTGATGAAACGCCCCCCTCTGTGCCGATCACCCCCGTCCACCCACGTGGGACGCTGCAGTTCTATCGTATGGTGGGCGCTACCATGACCGACAATGTTTCACATGACCCCATCTCTGCCCCGACCGGCTGTCTGACCTTCCGTGACGGGGTACCGCGGACAAAGCCATCCAACACCCCGGCTGGCGGCGGCCCCGAATGTTTTATGTAGCGGGCAGTGTGTTTGTATTTGGCTGCCCGCTGACACCCGATGTATGGCCATCGCTCTGGAGCTGTGATCAGCGGCGGCTGGGCAGCCCGCTGTCGGTACCGCTAAGGGAACAGGGGTCACCCTCGCTGGGTGGGTGTGACGTCACCTGGCAAACATTCGCTGACGATGCAACAAACAGGTCAGCTGCGAAAGCTCCAGTGCGTCATGGGCCAACAGCGGTTCTTTGAGTCTTACATGTATGCAATTTGCAATATGAAAACTACATTGTTAACATCGTACAATCACGTAACATTAAAATAAATTGTATAGCGACCGGCCTTCGTCTTCTTTGCAGGCTACCCAGAGTGGGTGCCTGTGCCTTCTCACTGAAACCTATCTCACTTCTGTCTCTCCGGTCTGTTCTCGTTTCTATGAAAAACTCTTCTGCCACTGACTCTGACGGTGTCAGCATTGTGATTATCAGGTTATGTTTTGATGCCATTGGTCACGTCCTTCTCTATCTTGTCAACACCTGTCTCACAACCTGTGAATTTCCCGCGTCCTGGAAGCACTCCACCGTTCACCCTGCCCACAAATCCGGCAGCCCTTCCGAAGCATCCGACTTTCGTCCCAGCTCCATCGCCCCTGCCTTCCCCAAGCTTGTCGAGAAAGTTGCTCCGCAGCAGCATCTATACTCCTATATGTCTGAAAATCATCTTTTCTCCTCTTCCCGGTACGGTTTCCGCTCCAGCCTATCCGCAGAAACTGCGCTAGTTACCGTATCCCACCACATCCTTTCTGCTACCGACCGCCAGGATCTCACTCTTCTCTGTCTTCCCGACCTTTCCAAATGCTTTGACGTCATCGACCACTTAAAGCTTCTTTCCAAACTTAACCCGCGCGGCGCTGGGGGGTAAATTTCCCCCCCCCCCCCCTCCCGGATTTTCTCCATAACTTCAAAACTATGACGGATATCGAAGTGAAACTTGCGGTACCTTATGGTGCATCAATTCTACATCTTGTGTTACAATTTTGTTGAAATTCGTGAAAAAAATTAGGATATAATGACGTTTTAGTGACGTCATGTCATGTCATTTTTGGTGAAAAAACGTTAAATGTTTGAAAAATCGTAGAAAATAGCGGTTGATGCAAATCGCAAATAAAAGGCGTAAAAAGAAAGAAAATAACATTGTGTTTAACATGGCTATCTCAGATGTTCAAAATTTTGGGTTTTTGACTCCCAAAAATGCAAAAACTGATTTTTGGGGAAGAATTTCCACAAAAGTTTTTTGTTTGAAGATTTTCAAAAAACCGGAAAATATATTAGAGAACCGAGTATGAACGATGTTCAAACCAAATTTCAAAGCAATTTCTTTATTTTTGACTGACTTATGGCTCTCTAAGAATAAGTAACTCATGATGTCATTTTTTTAAATTGCGTTTTTTGGCTTTTACTGACCAGATACAGACAAATAAATGCCACCACTGTATTTCGAAGACAAAACTAGTCTAGAAACATGCAATGTTTATTTAGATTAATCAATTTCAAATTTTGACCTTATTGTGACCTGACCTTGACCTGAGGGCGATTATATGGTGTCAGGCTGTGAAAATGGCTGCTTCTATCGAATTATACGTGTAAAATAACCCATACAACATGTGTCGCATGGCTTTCGTAGACCTGTGACCTTTTGTGACCTGACCTTGACCTTGACCTTTGCTTAAACTTTCACTTTTACTTATTCGGGAGATGCATTATACATTTGGGAGCACTTTGTGAGATAATAGTTGCAATACAAGGCTTTGGATGGAAAGTATAGCCCAAAAACCCAAATACTTAAATTTTACACTTGACCTGACTGTGACCTGACATGTGACCTTATGTTAATAATTTCGGGCATGCGTTAGATTCTTCTCACTGAGAGCTTTCGATCGCCGCCTTGCGCGTTTCGCTGCAGTTATTGGTTCGGAAGATACGAGGGGGGTAAAATTTACCCCCCCCCCAGCACCGCACGTTCGGATGGAGACCCCAGCGCCGCGCGGGTTAAAGCTTATTGTATCGATCCGACCTGGTTTTCCTCTTACCTCCGTGGCCATACCCAATCTGTTTGTACAACTGGCGGGCGGGGAAACCGACTCCTTTCCAGTCCTCTCCCCAATCTTATCGGTGTTTTCCAAGGTTCCTCACTTGGCCCGCTCCTTTTCCAGATTTTCACCAACAACCTCCCCCTCTTTGCCCCTGAGGCGCAGGTGGTGCAGTACGCTGACGATACCCAAATGCTACTCTCTGGCAAACAAGACTCCCTCCCTCAGCTTATTGCTACCATGGAACAGGTTTTAAACTCTTTGGATGCCACGTTCCACTCCCACGGTTTGAAGGTCAACACCGGCAAAACCGAACTTATCGTATTTGGCTCCCGTGAGAATTGTCGTGGCTTAGTCCCGATCTCCATTCGATTTCGCGAGGATACGATCCGTGAGGGCTCTACGGTGAGGAACCTTGGCGTGATGTTCGGCAAGCACCTCACCTGGGACTCTCACGTGTCTGCTCTCGTCAAAAAATGCAACGGTATCCTCATCGGCCTGTCCCACGTACGTCTTCAGATCCCGCCCGACCTTATTCCCACTCTGGTCAATACCTTGGTCCTCTCGCACGTCCGATACTGTCTTACTGTCTTTAGAAACGGGTCAGAGAAAATATACAGCGCCTCCAAAAGATCCTCAATTTTGCGCTGTACGTTGTCTCTGGCCGACGCAAATTCGACCACATATCGAACGTGCGAGACGAACTGGGCTGGCCTACCGCCCGCCAGTTGTACGAACTTCACTCATTAAATCGTATGCACAGAATTCGCTGCACCGGAGAGCCAGTGGCTCTTTCCTCTCAGCTTCAGGTCAACTCTGCTCTTCGCTCTCGAACCACCCGGCAGGACGCAGATCGCTACTCTCTCCCGGGCGCGAGAACCGAAGCAGGCAGGCGGTGCCTCCTTTTTGTACGGCGCAGGTATACAACCGTCTCCTGCTGGAGATTCGCGATTTATCCCTGGGGGCTTTTAAGCGTGCGGTGTCCGAACTTTTAGTTGTGTGAAGCGAGGAAAATAAGTGTGTGACTGCGTGTGTGTGTGTTGTATTTTATATAGCCTATGTGTGTACTTTTATATTCATCTGATCTTATTGTGTGTTGTATACCGAGTGTCTTTTTAACATGTCTCTCTTCTTAACCCTGACCCGACACTCGGAATAGCCATTTTAAAATGGAGAGTGTTTTAATTGTGTAATACAATACAATACAATGTTCAACAGGTTAAAGGCAAGTGTGCGGCTGGCTGTGGCAGGGCTCCATGGCTGAGTGGGATAGCCAAGCTAAAATGCAACCCTGCTAAATTCTCGTTTGACTTTGCGACTGTTCTGTTTGTCACGCTAGTTGACGCAGTGGCAGTGGCAGTGACAGTGGCAGTTCAGTGGCAGTTCAGTGGCAGTTCAGTGACAGTGGCAGTTCAGTGGCAGTTCAGTGGCAGTTCAGTGGCAGGTCAGTGACAGTGGCAGTTCAGTAGCAGTTCACCAGCTGCTGGCCATTTAGTTACTGGCGATAGTGAGCAGTGAACACCTCAGCGGCTCGGTCCTTTCTCCCCCAAACGGCTCCTTTCCTCAAGCGGGCCACTGGCACGACAACGTGAGGAAGTACATGCCAGATAAGAACGCATTATGGCAGTTACGTGTTAGTTGATCCAGATTAAGTTGTACAACTGTAGCTCGTACACGGGTTGCAGCACGGGCTCCCGAGGCGTGCCAGCAGCGGTGGTTCAGTGGTCACCTTGTTCTGTGTTCGCGTGAGCCGGAGGTTCTGTAGGTCAGTGTCGGTGGAGGTGTAACGTGACCACTGACTCACTACACCGCCAATGAAACTCAAAGATGAGCAACGCAAGTTATTCATGTGTCAGGGAAACGGTACACGCTTTTTAAATAAAGGCAAGGTTAGACTGGAGATATTCGTCGGGAAAAACTCGTTTTACACTAGACGTAGTCCAAGTCCATTGCGAAGCGGAAACGTCTTCCAGTCAGTTCGTGACTGGCGCATACCGTGCGAGTTTTTCCAGGTCGCTATAATTAAGCGCATACCAGTGCTAACACCATTTGGAGGTATTTCCTGCTGCCAGTTTGGCAGGGCGTCAGATGCACAGTCACGGTGGCTGTCGTATCAGGGCTGAGGAACCGTTGCCGAACACAGGCGCGGTCGCATCACAACAACGCCCGAGCAACAGCGCACATAATTCATTCTGGACGCGAGTCCTGGCCGCTGATGCCAGGTATGTACGATGTTGTCTAGACCGAAGGTATTTATGTGCATCATTTGCTTGAATAGCATGTCCCTTCTTCATAATTTACACGTGCAATTCCACCGTCTGAGTCATAGGTTATGGCTAGGGAAATAAACATATCACGAGCACGCAAACAAGTATCCTGATATTTTCCGTTCATTAGTCGGCGGCCAGTCATTCCACACCAGGCTGCCTGCACGATAGATATGAGGTCAAGCCGCTGCTCGGCAAACATGGCTTTCTGAATGATACATGTGTGCATATGCAAGATGCATGCAAGGTATGCGTTAGTCATGTATCGACCAGTTTGCTACTGCCGCTTTGAAATGGACTTGTAAGTAATGTTGTATGTCAATGGCTTCATTATGACGAACGCCTGCACTCAAATCTTGTTTTTTAATCAGTAGGTATTTTTTAGCTGTCAACTAACACAGTGGGTGTCAATCAAGTTCCACTTCAAATATATTTGTTTACATTTATGGATATACATCTTAGTACGGAGATATTCTCAGCTTTCATTTAACAATGGTAGCATTTCAGTTTTGAACGTGTCTGCATCTAACACAGACTGGTATTAAAACGCCATTCTGATCGTCAGCAGTACCGTCGTATTCCGTTTCCGTTCTGGGATACCCAATACCCACTGACGGCCTGTGACTGGCTCCGCTTGAGTCAGACGTAAGCAGACCTGTGACTGGCTCCGGCTCGAGTCAGACAGTCGGCCAGGCCTGTGTGTCGGGTGTATCGAATTTCCCCCTAGCAGCGATAACGAAGCGGCTGCGGTTGTCACGCCCGTACCGCGCGTGACACTCGATGACGACACGTGTCTTAATCACCATTAGAGCTGCGCTGACACGCACGTGACACTGACATACTGGTCACGGAACGATCCGACCTGCCCGACTGCATAGCTGGTTAGCGGCTGAGTAAGATCGGTGAGGAAAAAAACGCTAGACGGAGACTCAGTTGCGTGGTTAAGATTTAAGAATGTGTAGAATTTATATGTTCAATTCTCTGTCAGGAAAAAAAGATAGTTGAGTACAGTTGCATACCTACTGTGCACAGTGGTATACCTACTGTGCACACATACCTACTGTGCACAGCACACTGCGGACAGTCACGCATGACCGGAGACTCAGCTGCGTGGGCAGACGGTTACCGTCTCGGTCTCCGGCACCTCACCGCGTGAGTCACCGGTCATTCCCTGTAAACACCGATAACCAGCAGAGCAGCGGAGGCAGCAGTGCTGGGCTGGGCTGATTTCCGGTAACCGAGTCTGCTCGTTATATACCGTCTGCTGTCCGAGTCACCATAGTCTCATCCCGACCCGACGGCGCCGGTCAGACGGTCAGACGGTCAGACGGTCAGACGGTCAGACGGTCAGACGGTCAGACGGGGTCGGAACAGGTCAGACAGTCAGAGGGGGTCGACACCGGTCAGAGGGGTCGGCACCGGTCAGACGGTCAGACGGTCAGACGGTCAGACGGTCAGACGGTCAGACGGTCAGACGGTCAGACGGTCAGACGGTCAGACGGTCAGACGGTCAGACGGTCAGACGGTCGGAGGGGGTCGGCACCGGTCACCGGTCAGAGGGGGTCGACACCGGTCACCGGTCAGAGGGGGTCGATACCGGTCACCGGTCAGAGGGGGGTCGGCACCGGTTACCGGTCAGAGGGGTCGGCACCGGTCACCGGTCAGAGGGGGCCAGCCTGATGCACGGGCGCCGGCAGTGAGTCAGCTTTGACGGAGCGGGGAGCGGCCGATGGCTGTCGACACACCGATACACACGGGGAGTAACCGATACCGTAGGTCTGGTCAGGCGCCGACGTCTCCACCGATTACACGTGATGAGGCTGTCTGATCCAGATGATCCTGATCCAGCTGTCTGATCCTGATCCAGATGAGATATACAGCCAGCGGCTGCCTGATCCAGATGATCCTGATCCAGCTGTCTGATCCTGATCCAGATGAGATATACATCCAGCGGCTGCCTGATCCAGATGCTCCTGATCCAGCTGTCTGATCCTGATCCAGATGAGATATACATCCAGCGGCTGCCTGATCCAGATGCTCCTGATCCAGCTGCCTTATCCTGATCCAGATGAGATATATATCCAGCGGTGGACATCGAGCAGCGCGTATCCAAACTGCTCAGGCGTCTTTAAACCGGTCGATTAAACATGTTCGAATCCTGTTCGATCCGAGGGATCACAACTCGGAGCGGGTTTAAAGCCTGTTGGCTGGCGTACGAGTGTTCGTCGGGAGCTCTATATTTCGGCCCGTCAGCTCTGGTCTCTAACGTAGCTGGTAGCGTTGCGGTTGAATGCCATTAAAGATTAGGTAGATGCCAGTTTTCTCGGGGGGGGGGGGGGGTCAGTGATGCAACAGGCTCAGGCTGGAGCTGCAGCATGCCTAGCAGTGTTTACATCCTTGTCAACATTGTGGTTTTGCAGTAAAACCACGGAATGTAAATGGGCTCGGAATGAACTCATCGCTTCACATCACTTCTGTTCTGATCTGAACTCGATTGACCTGACAAGCAAAGGGATGTGTCTACAGGATCGTAGCACTTTCTTTACCGACGCCGTCTAAACGTATTAGTTAGAGACGCTCATCCTCTGGAGACTCGATGCTATTCCGTCCACGCATTCTGACGACGCCTGACCACAAATCACCAGCCCCCTGCGGCGAGGCTGGCTTTCTCGACACCCCGCTCCGCCTCCCTCCGCTCTCCATGACTGACGACCGCGTCACGGCCGGATCCCACAGCCTATGTTATGAAGGTTTTTCGCCCTGTCGATGACGGCGGTGTTCTGCCAGTTTCTCCGGGTCGGCTGTCAGACAGCGCGCTCGTCTGACCGCGCCGCCCGGGTCCGACTCGACCTGGCCGGGCCGGACAATACGCGCGCCGCCGCGCCGGTCCGTCGTGCCGCGACGCCGCCGTCTCGTCTCTCGCGCGCCACCCCCCGCCGCCCGCGGACGGCGCCAGATGAGGAGCCACTCCATACATCATTAGACGGCGGCCGATGTGGCGCGGCGGCGGCCGATGTGGCGCTCTATCGTGTCATCTTATCGCGGCGCGCGGGTGCCGTATATGGCGCAGTGGCGCGCCGAGCTGTAATGGAGCGCCGAGAGGGCCGGGCGGACGGGCCACCGGACCCCGCGGGATGGTGCCCGCCGGACCCCGCCGGATGGAGATGTATGAGACGACTGTGCCAGAGGATGGTGAGGCCGATAGAGGCCTTCCTCCGAGGTGAAGATGAGAGCGGTACGAGCCAGGCCGCGGAATGACGGAGTCCTCCACGTCACCGCCGAGCGGTGGCACGTTCCTTCGGCTTTTAGCCGGTTTAAAGGCACGAGTGAAAAATACCGTGATAAGACGTTGTATACGTGTCCCGGAGCTGGTGGCGGAAAATCTGTCATTGTTCACATTCAGTGCGAACGTTTACGTGGCAAAGGCGTGAAGAGCATAATTCAGCATCGCGAAACATCATCATTTACAAGCTGGACAAGGTCGCAACCCTTGTCAAACCGCGCCACTAAAAGCCCGTTGAATGTCAATGTCAACCAGGTACGGACGTTACAAGAAGCGGCGTTAAAGGGAAGGTATGACCCTGCAAATATCTATACAAATGCAAATAGATCTTTGGGAAGGGTTTGTCGCGGCCATTTTAACAAGTTAAAGAGAGCCTCCGCCTATAGGCACGATATATCCAAATGTATTTTATTTACTATATTTTACCCTGTTGTATCAAAATATGTGTTGAACTTTAAAAGGTGTTACCAACATTCCCTTAGTGTGATGCACTGTTACTCTCACCAGGGACAGGGCCTCTCCGAAGGCCGTCGCTCGTCCTTTAGCATGTGCAGCTCGATAATAGAGTTGCTAAGGTTCAAAGTGATGCGGACTGCACTTACAATAACACGTGTGCTACATGTATATGTTGCATGTATGCTTTGTCTTGCAACTCTGTTACGTGTTGGTCTAGTTACGTCATCGCGTATCATTTCCATTTCAGAATCGCTTAGGAAATATTAAATATTTCCTATGCGATTTTGTTTTTTTCAGATCGAGCCGTCGACACGACTGCGCTTTGTATCTGTGAAGACTTCACAAATACAATATAGGATATTCCTATACCTGTCTACGTTTTCTTGCTTAGATGGGTGTTTTGGGCGCTGTTTGGGAAAAACATGATGGCCATGTCCCCAGTTTATTCAGATTTGAATATTTGGACGAGGGCCTTGCTTGCTGATGTCGCCTTGCTGATGTCCCTCATCCTCTTCAACTTGTCTGAGGTGACGGGCCTGTACACCATATGTTAGCAGTTGAACAGGAGTGACACATTTTACACATAAGTCGATGATCCGTAACATCCGACTGGTCAGGTCTGGTGCTTTTGAGTGAAGTTCCTGACAGATAACAGACGTACTACATGTGCTAAGGTGACGAGTTTATCTCAACGATGTCTTAGTTGATCGATGCTACTTCCACTCTGTCATCGATGGTAGCGAGTACCAAGATAAGGAAGCGACTTCTAACTGCGTTGGAATATCCACTCTCGCATGACTGTCCGACGGAATGTGCACTGTTTGTTTGGACCGTGTGGTGTCGTGTTATATGCTCTTGTGTGTTGTGTTGATTGCTGTAATGCTGTACTGATCTGTGTGGTGAACCCACCAGTCACTGCTAAGACAGTTACAGTGGAACATTATACATAACTGTTACGTAATATTGCATGCATGAGTTCCACGAGCACTCAGACAAAGATTCACCAGCACTATGCCAACGAACCCATCCCTCTGACCCGGCCGCCCCTACCGGCCGATGTCAGAAGCTGAGTTTCGTCTCCTGCCCGCAGCACATTGGCTGTGACGGCGTGGTCGGCTCGCCTCGTGTCCGGGACGCGTGCGGTGTCTGCGGCGGCAAAAACAGCACGTGTCAGATCATTTCCGGCATCTTCACCGAGCCGTACCTCCGCGAGGGATACCGGCTGGTGGTGCAGATCCCGTCCGGAGCCTGCAGCATCCTCATCGAGGAGCTGAAGCCCACCAGCAACTACCTCGGTAAGACGCGGCCACATCAATAAAGGCTGGGGCTGGTGATCTGACAGTGACGTAGACTCCGACGAGGATACTGGCTCTAATAATAATGTGCTGTCTGCGGCCTGAACCAGGTCGCTATATGACTCGGACCCGTATACAGATCAAGAAAGAGGAAAGCCGTCGATATTTTCAACGTCCAGAAGGGTTGAAGTATTTTTGTAGACGTCCATAAGGTGCATTGGGCTGTTTTGGAGAAATTGCATGTCTTGTCAACGTAAGTTTTCACATGCTATGATCATGAACAACGATGTCTGATAATAAATGATAGTCCGTACTAGGAACCGCCTGACACTCTGTGTGTCGCCCCGACCGCAGCGCTGCGCGACAGCCTGACACACTCTGTGTCCTTGTCTCGCCCCGACCGCAGCGCTGCGCGACAGCCTGTGCCACTCTGTTCATTGTGTCTCCCCGACCGCAGCGCTGCGCGACAGCCTGTGTCACTCTGTGTCCTTGTATCACCCGACCGCAGCGACAGCCTGTGTCACTCTGTTCCTTGTGTCGCCCCGACCGCAGCGCTGCGCGACAGCCTGTGTCACTCTGTGTCCTTGTGTCGCCCCGACCGCAGCGACAGCCTGTGTCACTCTGTGTCCTTGTGTCGCCCCTACCGCAGCGACAGCCTGTGTCACTCTATGCTCCTTGTATCACCCCGACCGCAGCGCTGCGCGACAACCATCGGCAGTTTATACTGAACGGGGACTGGAACATCGTCAACTCTGGGCAGTACCCGGGCGCCGGTGCCAGCTTCGTGTACCGCCGCCAGTCGGACGCAAAAGCAGAGACCATCACCGCCGTGGGGCCCATCACGGAGCCAGTGGACATATTTGTGAGTATAACAGGAATCGCGGCTGATCGAGCGACATGGGTGAGCCGGGTAGCTTCTTTAAATGGAGACGGGTATACTGAAGCCTTGCGGTAACCCACTTGTGACAAGTTGATGCTGGTCATTCATTTTATTAGTTTATTCTTTATTTCACGACAAGTGAAATAGGTAGGATTGTATGTGCAATTGAAGCCTGCTAACAGATGTTTCTATGCGCTGGGCAGATTCTCTACCGGCAAGCCAACCGCGGAATCAAGTACGAGTACGCCATCAGGAAGAAGAACTCGCTGACCTCGGTCCTGCCTCGGCTGCCGACCGGGTCAGGTCTGCTGTTGCCGCGCCCCGGGCTGCCACAGCGGCCGCCGGTACAGGGGAATACCCTGTCTCAGCCCGGCGTCAGCGGCCAGCCGCCACTGCCCCCTGACGGGCCAGGTCAGAACTACGCCGCTAAATACACTGCTGCGTCGTTTTATATATGGCTGTTTCTCTTCTTATGTTGATATCGGTGCCTAACTGCACATTGTATTACAATATTGTGTGCAGTGTTCTAGTGTTGAATGTTTACTTCCTTCGTTTACATAGACCTACCTGTATAGCATGACGTCTTTGTCCGATGTCTCTGCCTCTGTGACACCCGCTGTCTCCGTTCGTGCCCAGGTGGCGCTGGGTCCGTGACGTCACTACACCATCAGGGGCGGGTGCCACACCAGGCCAGTCGCCGGCGGAGACCCGGCGGCCCCGGCGGCCCCGGCGGACCCGGCAGCAGACGCCGGGGGCAGAAGACGGGTCGCAGGGGAGCTCAGAACCCCGGCCGGAGGCGGAGGGTTCAGAAGCCGGGGCCGCCGAGGGCGAGGCAGGTACCGGAGACGGCAGCGGTGCGGCCCGACCCGCAGACGGGCAGCGAGCGGCCGACTCGGCCGGGGAATGGCCGCTCCTCCGGGACCGGGGCCCACCGCCGCCGCCGTAGGCGGCGACGACGCAGCCACTTCCAGTGGGTGGTGCCCGGATACTCTGAGTGTACCAAGACATGTGGCGGAGGTGAGGACTGCCTTGAAACATCTCGTAAATTACTGTACATCTGTTTTTTTTCTTCTCCATGATCAAGATTAATTTTGCATTCATTTCGTTCAGTCATCCATCCTGGTGCGATTATTTTTCAGTGGTTTATTCATTCATTTGCATTCATTTTAATTCATTGTAATACCATATTGAATATTTATGCCTAAACAAATGCATGTGTGTATTGGTAGCTACAGTACGGTAACACTGGTCATATTGTCATGCTAACATCGATTATATGCGTCCATCATTCCCATGTATTCCCATTCGCACAATGCCTATGACCGCGACAGGTACGCGGGTTCCGGAGGTGGTGTGCATGCGGAGGAAGCGGAAACGTCTGGCGCCCGACACCAAGTGTAACCCCCGCCGGAAGCCGCGGACAAGACCGGTGCTGTGTAACACCACTCCCTGTCCCGTCAGGTCGGTCTTACTTACCGTCAATCGCAGGCTCAATCTCCAGATCAGTATCCAGGATATCAGGACAGCGTGTAGTTCAGTCTTGCGGTCATATAATAGTCTGACTGCCAGACTTGTCAATGATTCAATGTGAATCGACTACTTTTGATTGAATCATTCTTATTTCAAATGAATGACTCATAAATCGATTCACCTCATGCGCAAACCTGTTGTGAGTCACTGATTGAATCATTCATACAGAGAAAATAGGCTGATTGAATCATTCATTGCTCAAAGAATCATTCTTTTTTGGTCGAACAGCATAAACTGTCCACAAAATATGCCAGCGGCCCAGCGTTCATATGTGCCCTGTGGACAAACCAGGCACTTAATGGCCAATTATATGGGCTCTGTGTCCTGAGCTGTAGCCTGTAATTCATCTATGCGTAAAGAAAGCGAGGCTTTGTGTCCAACTCCAGTGGGCACAAAGCCACTGTTCAATCAGCCCTAACTAGGTGAATACCTTGGAACTGGTTGGGTTAGGGGTAGGTACCTAAATACTTAGAAAAGGTAACTAACTCATACTTTGGTGCATAAACCACACAGTACACGCACACCTTTTTCACACGAAAAATTATCAAAAGGTACCCACCTTTTCCTAACTTCTAGGCTATACCATATCAAGAACTAAATCATAAACAAACATTTGCATGACCTCCGCATGTCCCAAATATCACTGTCGCATCGGCGCCGCTTTATTCCACATCATGCTTTATAAAAAATAATACCTAATGCAAAATCAAAATAAATGTTCTATTCGCTTACAAAAATGAAACGTAAAGTCATTAATGCTTTTGGAACTTGGAATTTGAAATTATAATAAATATTATAAATATAATCTTATAATTAAAATAAACAACACGCGTGTCCAATTGGCTCTCATTCACATTCACATTCGGAAATACATTCGCGGACTATTTGGATTGGCTTCAAAATTGGTACACAGATAGATCACGACCTAGTGATCATTCTGGTAAAATCTTAGAGTCGCACATTTCAAATCAAAGGAGTTAGAGCAGGTCATATGTTTAAGGTAAAACAGCAGACTATTCTGATGCGCATGAAAATTGGCACACAGGTAGAGCATGACCTCCCTATCACGCTCATAAAATATTAGAGTCGCACATTCGAAATCAAAGGAGTTAGACAAAGGAGTCGACACTTCCCTTTAATGTTGAGTGATTGAATCAAGATTGAATAATTAATTATGGTAATGTTGAGTGATTGAATCATGATTGAATCATTCATTATGGTAATGTTGAGTGATTGATTCATGATTGAATCATTCATTATGGTAATGTTGAGTGATTGAATCATGATTGAATCATTCATTATGGTCCGTGAATCACTGTGAATCGACTCATGACAAATATGAATCATTGACAAGTCTGCTGACTGCTGTCTATGGCAGTTTTCTTTGTGTATTTGCAGGCCAGAATCCCTGTCAGTCCTAAGGTTAGCCTTCACGTCAGTCCAACTCGGGATAACCGAAGGTTG
>JAXIVJ010003679.1:0-30000 GCA_036785665.1 Chirona hameri | reverse complement strand
ATGTTGCAGTGCTCGGTGGAGTGCGGCCAGGGTGTACAGTCTCGAGGAGTGACGTGCGGCGGCGGACCAGACCGCTGTGACGCGGCTCAGAGGCCGGACGACACGCGACCCTGTACGACCGACCGCGGCTGTGGGGGAATCTGGTTCACCGGCCACTGGAGCCAGGTGAGACGCCGCGTCTCCTCGGATGGCGCAGGTGGTTCTCAGCTGCTTTGTGTGTATCTCTTATACCGTGTGCATCGTGAGTGTCGTCAACAAAAGGTTAGGAATTAAATATCATGATCTTACTAAATGTCCTGCAGAGCCCAAACCTTGCATTTTGTGTGTTGAGTGCCGTTTATAACACACCTTTTAATTGCAGTTAGCGTATTATGCCGTGTTTACTAGCATGCCTGTGTATTAAAACATGTCAGTATATCATGACTGACTGCAATTCACGCTGAACGTCATGCAAATGAACCCGCCCCCTCATGAGGAGCCTGACTGACGCCAGCCCCGTGTCGGCAGTGTTCGCGAGAGTGCGGAGTCGGCGGCCAGGCCACGCGCACGGTGCTCTGTGTGCGCCAGGCGGCCGGCCAGTTCGCCGTCACTTCTGACCTCTCCTGCGCGGGGTCTCCGCGGCCGGCCGCCCGGCAGTCATGTGGTGCGGAGCCGGGCAGCCGCTGTCGGCCGCGCTGGTTCACCGCCGACTGGGCGGACTGCTCCGTGTCCTGCGGCGCCGGACAGCAGCGCCGCGTGGTGGCCTGCGTCGGCGGCGACGGGCGGCTGGCAGCTGGCTGTCCCTCGCCGGAGCGGCCGGCCGACCGGCGGTCCTGTCAGCTCGCCGACTGTCCCAGCAGCGGTAGGTGGCGTGGCGGGGGGGAGGGGAGGGGGCGCTCTGTTTGAGGTCCAGAATGGAATTGTGATCTCCGGAAGTGTGCGAGGGGGTTCGTTTTGCCTTGGGTGCCCTGCTCGTCCATCGTGATATCGAACTATGCCCACTGTGGCAGCCCGATGCCATCTCGCTGTCCACGTCTGGAATGCCGGTGAGTCTCCGGTTGCCTAGCTGATAGGAATAACGGCGTCTCTCTGGCTGCCTAGGTGATAATTTCCATATGCGGGTGGAGTGGATGGCGTCTGCCGAGCCCGAGATACGGTCAGTCTCCGCTGCCGCGCCGTGTGCCTGGTGGTGTGTGCAGGGTTGTCCTTTGTTCCAGCGGGCAGCTAACCCCCAGCGTATGTATGCACATACCTGTGGTGACTTCCGGGTGACAAGCTCGGCAGCTACTCATCGCTACTTGACAGGCATTCTCAGTCTGTGGGCTTGGTCTGTCTGGCGTCTGTTTGCTTTGTTTAGTGTTGGTGCCAGATATCCCACGGTTGGGATAAGAGACTTTCGAGTCTCGATTTTCGCTGATTTGTTTTTGCGTGGATGCTCAATGCTTATTATAGTTTACCGTAATTATTTTTTAGTATTTTTATTTTACTTTGGATTATGCCAATTGCTTTTTGTTTCTGTGTAAGCCAGAGATCTGTGAACGTTGCTTGATTGTTGCCTTGTGCGTCGTCCGTCCGTCCCGCATGTCTGGCTAGTGGTTAGTACCGCTTCCCGCCGTTGGCGGCGCCACGGTCGTCAGTACGTCGCTGACAGCCTCTTGTCCGTCCTCGCCCTGCTGTAGCGTTGGCCGCTGAGTTTTCCGACACTGCAGTTGGAAATGATCCGGAAAATAAGTCACCACTCAAACCTGCGCCGCTCGGCGGTGCGTCGCATCACGCCGTGCAGAAATCAGAGAACCAGATTGCGCTCGAGTCCGGAGATGATCCGATAAGTGGGCAGGTGGCCAGTCTGGCGGCCGATGAGTCGCTGTGGACCCACCAGCTACAAGCCCAGACGGCTGACGAGACTCTGACTGCACGGCTAGCTCGTCCGGCCGGCAAGCACGACTCTCTGCCTGACGAGCCGGCCAGCGAGCCTGCTGTAACCGAGCTCCCTGCCAGCGACTCGGGCGAGTCCCCTGAACAGACCCCGTCCGTGGACTCTCCCGCGGGGTTCGTCGGGGACAGCTGGAATACTGAGACGGCGGCCTGGCTGGCGGAGAACGATGCGACGTCAGAGCCGACCGCTGGCCCGCCGACTGGTCAGGCGGCAGCCTCCGCTGCAGAGACGGAGCCGGCGGCGGCGACGGAGGGTCGTCCGCCACAGCAGGAGTCGGCTCCGGCAATACAGCGTCCGACCATAACCGCGCCGGGGCCACAGAAGGCTGACGTCGGACGGAGCCGGGGCGGCGGACACGCCGGGCGCACTGAGCCGGGCGACAGTGGTAACGCCGTGAGTGGGGACGACACAGGTACGTAACCACGTCACGTGGGGAACGTGTGGAGGTCTGGCTACGTTATTGCAATGGTTGTTGGGGCTTCTATTTGTTGCCGGGTTGTTGCCTTTGCGTCAATGTTGCGTGCTTATTACGCATTGCATTGGATCTTTGTGTTGACTCTTAACGAAATGTCTCACAAGCCGATAGAAGCCGCACAAAACTGGACAAGCTGTCCGTCGCTGCTCACTTATTGCACATATATTAGCATAATAACCACGTGATATCGTAAATAAATAGCAAGTTTTTGGTAAAAACCAGGAAATAATTTCGATACGGCCTGCACCAAGGGATGCCCATGTCGCGGAATTCTCACCGCTCCGTTATATTGCACATTGCATACCTATCGCCTGAAACTTGCAGCAGGCTACGCTGGCTGCTGTAGCCGTACGCCGTACGGACACTGTTGGTAACAGTCTGCCCGCATTTCAGACTCCTGCACGGATAAGTTCAGCCACTGCGCCGTGGTGAAGCGGGCCAGGTTGTGTCAGACCAGCTTCTACGCCACCTCGTGCTGCGCCTCCTGCAGGCTCGTCCGGTGATGTCTGCAGGTTCGGTCCGATGATGTCTGCAGGCTGGTCCGGTGATGTCTGCAGGCTGGTCCGGTGATGTCTGCAGGCTGGTCCGATGATGTCTGCAGGCTGATCCGGTGATGTCTGCAGGCTGGTCCGGTGATGTCTGCAGGTCATGGCCTGGAACGCTGCTATGTTAGTGGCGCCCCTAGGGCCGTCCTCGAGAGAGAAGTCGTTGTGGCGCTGCCTGAAATGCCCGACCGACTAGTAGCGCCACCTGCAGTGGTCGTATTGGACTCGTGGCGCCACCTGGAATAGCCGTGTCCGACTAGTAGCGCCAACTGAATGGCCGTGTCGGACTAGAGGCGCTGCCTGGTGACCCGACTCAGCGCCTCTGGCGGCAGTGATGAGAACTGAACTGGCAGGACCGTGTGTCCGGCCAAAAGCGAGTGCGCTGCGTGATGCTGATGCCTGATTAGACAAACTTCTGTGCGTGCTTTCGTCCCTCACAGTTCTGCCGGGACTTGAGTGGGAGTCGGAGACATGGGTGTCGTTTTATATAGGCCTGGTAGGGCCAGGACCCTACCAATAATGTCACATTTTAACATTAGGCCTGGCGTTGCATGGTGAGAATGACCTTAAAATCTCTAAAGTTAACATTGGGGCCTACCAATAATTTTCATAAAACGACGCCCCTGGTCGGAGACACTGGTGGCGCGAGCCGTGCGAACTAATACGCGGCGCGCAAGTCTCCATATGAGCGCGTAGCGACCAAGCACGGACGCCTCTAAACGTGTGTGTGTGTGTGTGTGTGTGCGTGTGTGTGTGCGTGTGCGTGTGTACGTGCGTGTGCGTGTGTGCGTGCGTGCGTGCGCGTGTGCGTGCGTGCGTGCGCGCGTGCGTGCGTGCGTGCGCGCGTGCGTGCGTGCGTGCGCGCGTGCGTGCGCGCGTGCGTGCGCGCGTGCGTGCGCGCACGCGTGCGTGCGTGTCGCCACAGCGCGCGTCTCTGTCGCTCTCAGTTTGGTAGTATTCAATGTCCTGTTCTGGCAGTGGCTGTACCATATGTACGCTGCACCAAGCAGCATTCTCTGTCTGTATTGTACTGCCCGGCCAGTGGTGACCCGGCTAACAATGCTGATACGCTGGTTGTTAGTCTATGCCGAAATACAATGCTGGAGTATTTATAAACAATATATGTCGATGTGTGTTTGCTCATCGTGATGCGACCGCTATGACTCATGGTTTAGAAATTCCTTGTTTTGCTCTTCTGCCGTTATCTTTTTACTGGGATATTTACCACATCATTAGTGGTATTTGAGCCGGTGACTGAGCTAGCGTCGACGAGTCCAAACGAAGCCGCCCGGAAATACGGCATTGCGACTGGCCTGCGCGCGCTCACCACAATTTGCCCCCGCAGTCAGCCCGGTAATATGATATGGGGACGGTCTGTCCGGTAATATGATATGGGTCCGGTCTGTCCGGTCACAAGAGCTGCAGCCGAGCTGAACGCCGCACCACGTAGACGACGGCCGACGGCTGGGGAGTGCAATTCAACGATGGTGGACTCGAGACAGTGGTGGATCTAGCTGGGGGAGGCTCCGGGCCCGTTGGGTCAGTTGGGGGTGGCTTCAGGCCCGGAGGGTCAGTTGGGAAAGGATCCGGGCCTGGTGGGTCATCCGGGGGAGGCCCCGGGCCTGGTGGGTCAGCTGGGTGTGGTTCCTGACACGTTGGGTCAGTTGGGGGAGGCCCCGGGCCCGGTGGGTCATCTGGGGAGGCCCCGGGCCCGTTGGGTCAGTTGGGGGAGGCTCCGGGCCCGGTGGGTCAGCCGGCGGTCAATGACGCTGTAATATGATCCCATTAGTGACCGCCGTACCAGCCCTCCCCATCACCACCAACAGTACAACAAACACCCGCCCCCTCCCAGCGTAGCGGCTCGGGTGAGGGTGAGGGTGAGGGTGAGGGTGGCGCTGCGGCTGCATACAACGGCCACTCGAGGGCGAGCGCTGCAACTATATACAAGTTACAGTCTGGTCCTAAGCAGCATGCACACTTGAGCGACTGCGTCGAATGTGCAATAAGTATGATCAGAATTCCGATGTTTTTGCACGCTTGACCTGTGGTGAACGTCTCCAATGAGCTATCCGTTGATTGGAGCCCAAGCCGGTTGCAGAATTAAGGGATTGCGCTCATACGCATACCCGGTCTGCATAGTTGACACTGTCAGTGTCGTCTGTCCTGCACCGACTTTGTCACGGTCAGTGATTCGGTAGCATACTCCCGATGTTATATTTACTGGACCAAGTTGTTGAGAAGAGAACACTGTTGCTGTTCAGTCCGGAATCGACCTAAGTATGTTGGGAAAATTAGTTCGGATTTCGCCTTTAACTCTGTACCTTGCCGGATCTGGGATACAAGAAAGACAGATAATGGTAGCTAGACCAAATCTAGATCATGGGTGCTAGGTGAAGTGAACTAGTGTCATGTATATTAAAACTAGACTATCTGAACGTCCGCCACTGGTCTGCTTGTGCCCAGAGATAGACGGGCGATCTAGCCACACCTGACCTTGTGCCGGCAGTCGGCACAAACAGCGGTCTGTTGCCAACTGTGCCACTCGGACCGTCTGTCAGCCGCTGCCGATAACCCGCCGGCAAAAACCCCGGCAAACCGGCCGGCAGGGAGACGCAGACGGCTGCAGGCTGACGAGCTGAGTTTTTCCCAGGGAAGCTGCGGAGGGCGTGGCTGTTGGCGACTGGGCGGGGCGCCGTCGGACGGTATATAGGTGCCGGCGCCGTCTGCAGGGGCACACACACCCCTCCCCGGCTCCCGTCCCGGTCCCAGCATGTTGCGCCTCCTGGTCCTGACCGTAGCCGTGGCGGCCGCCGCCGCCCAGTACCCCGACTGGAACACCGGCTACGCGACGCCGCACACCTACAACGCCGGGCCGGCCCCGCTGGCCTACGCCGGCGCCGCCAAGTTCGCCGGCTACCCCGGCTGGAACACTGGCTATGCGACGCCGCTCAGCTACAACGCCGGGCCGGCCCCGCTGGCCTACGCCGCCGCGCCGGTGGCGGCGCCGTACACGTACTCGCGTCGCTACCGGACCCAGGACGAGCTCGGCCAGGCCACCTACGGCCACGAGGAGCCCACACAGAACCAGGCGGCCGTGCGCGACGCCGCCGGCAACGTAGCCGGCAGCTACAACTACATCAACCCGGACGGCAAGCTGATCACGGTGAAGTATACGGCCGGCGTCAACGGCGTCCAGGTTGAGAGCAACGCGTTGCCCGTCGCGCCGATCAACACCGACCAGGCGCCAGTGGACCTGGGGGTGGCGCCACTGCCGGTGCTGCCCACGGCTGAGGTGCAGCAAGCCACCGAGGAGCATCTGGCCGCCGTGGCCGCTGCCCAACAGGAGGCGGAACAGCAGACGGAACAGGAGCGGAGGAAGAGGTCTCTGCTGACACCCTCCCTGTACGCGGCTGCCCCAGTCTTCGCCGCCCCTGCCGCCGCCGGCTACGCGGCCGAGAAGACGGAGGTCATCCTGAACCCGGGACACGCCATTGCCTACCGGATCGACCCGGTGGCGACCGCGCTGCTGGTGCGCAGACGGCGTGCGCTTCTGGCCTCTCCGAGCCTGTACGCTGGCGCCGCGATCGCCGCCCCCGCCGCCGCCGGCTACCCCGGCGAGCTGACCGAGGTCATCCTGAACCCGGGACACGCCACCGCCTACCGTGTCGACCCGCTCATCTAGAGCAGCGACGCTGACGTCACCGGGCCGGATGGGAGGAGGCCGGACTGAGGGCCAGTGTCCGCCACAGCGACGGCCGGGCCGGGCCGGGCCGGGCCGGGCGGTCAGACAGGGCCCTCAGTCAGGCACAACACTGACACACGCGCACACACACACGCAAACAGACGGACAGGGGGCGGTGCACTGGACTGGGATGTGTCGTCCGTACGTCCGTCCGCGCATGTTCGAGACTCATGTCATGCCATGGCTGTTCGAGTTGCTGCATGCATGCGTTTGATCATGATTGAATGTTTCAATTGCTTCGATAAATATTTTATATTTTCCAAACCAACTTTTGATATGAAATATAAATAGGAAATAAACATGTCAATTCATCCTGCTGTTATTGTCATCAAAATATAATAACGCAAATCTCCCTAGGTAGTCACCGGTGCGAAGATATTCCAACCAATTCTGGCAACATAGGTAATACAGCCGTTTCATAAAGCAAAATTACTTCAACTAGTTTTCAACCGATCCCCATCCATTTTCAACCAGTTTCAGTTTCAGTTTATTACGATAATCACCAACAACCCACTGACAGGTGAAGTCATAAGAGCTAAAAACAAAAACAAAATAAACACAGCACGTCACCTCAATCAAGCGTCACCTCTTACTCTCCACGTACAGTCGGTCTCATAATGATGTAAATGATCTTCCCCAGCTCTGGGTCTCCCACGGTAGGCAAAACGATAGCTGGCTGAATCCCGCACCGAGGCTGGGCCGGACCGGTTTGACAGCTCGCCCGTTGCCGGCCGATACTTGGCGGAATCTGCACCGCTCCGTTCTGGTCTGACCCACACAGGCCGATCGGGGAATAACAATGTGCATGCGTGGCGAGGCTGTGTGGCGGACCGTGGTTGGAAAAATGCGCAGACCTAGAATGTCAAGTAGAAATGTCAAGTTAGCGACGATGTCTGTGATGACCAGTTTTAAGAAGACCATGGTCTGTAAAGCATCGCTAAGTGTGCAATTGATAGAGCCCTGCACGGGATATACTTTAAGACGAATATTTTGTTTATCCCAAGTTGACCGATACCGTCGTCACAGATGTCGTCTCGGAAATGGCTATCCGTCGTGTCGCTTGCGACGATTGGGAAATTTGCATTGCGCCAAAAAATATAGTGTTGATATTTGTACCTGATTTCAAGGTCAAGGTCAAATTTAAACACGTAGCCAGTCAGATGCTCTATCAGCTACACACCCGGCGATGCTTCATAGACCTAAGGTTTTAAATACTGTCGTCGCAGATATCGTCGCTACCTTATATGGATATATACCCGCCCGGGTGTGTTTGTGGAGCGTGAAGGACGGAGCGGCGTGATGCGAACATATCAGTGCGAGGCCCACTGCATTTATCTCCTTTTTCATTTGCTCGTTGCACTCCGTTTGAACTTGGCGGCACTGTGCAGCCACACATCGATGTCACGATTCGCGTCAAGAAAAGCATTGCAAGCATTCGGAACAGTGTTCGCCACGGGCCGACCACCCCCAGCCCAGCCCGGCCCAGGTCCATGAACACCAAGCCCAGGCCCGGTCCGGCCCGCTCAGATTAAGCATATCATTATTTTCACAAAATTTCCAATAATTATCCTAGCATATTTACTTGTATACTATAAATGTGAAACAATGAACCAACTATGCTAAACATAAAAAGGTCACAGCCTCAGCAACAGTGTGTTGCTGTGGAAGTGAATAGCTGGTTAACATACTTTTAGGCTGACCTGAGCTTGCGCGCATTATTTCAAAATTATCAGCCCAGGCCCGTCCAGAGCCCGATGATTTCCTTAAAGTTGAGGCCCGGCCCAGGCCCGGCCCAGGCCCAGCTCATGGCCCATAGGGCCAGCCCGGCCCGTGGCGAACTCTGCTTCGGAACCCTCCTTTTACTTGTGCCATGCAGTCATTTCGTCCTCCCAGCTATTTTGAGCAAGTCCCCTCGCATGTAGTTGGGTGAAAGCTGCAAGACAATTAGGAAAGCTCGATTTGTCTATGTCGTTAGAACCTCTCCTGCCATCACTATTATAGCCGGACGCTGATTGATTGGGCTCCGAGTCTCTGACTCGTGAACTCTGACTCCGAGTCCCCTGAGACTCCGACTCCACCGATATACCCCGATGTTCCCCTCGTACCAGCCGGAGACCCTGCCCCCGCCGGGTCTGGACTCGTGGACTCTGACTCCGAGTCCCCTGAGACTCCGACTCCACCGATATACCCCGATGTTCCCCTCGTACCAGCCGGAGACCCTGCCCCCGCCGGGTGTACCCTGCCCCCGCCGCCACGCCGAGGCTGCGCAGCGTCACGTGATACCCGAGGGTGGCGCCACCGCCGGCCAGCTGCCGAACTAGCCGGGGTCGGCGGAGCGGCGCCGACCGCCAGCCAGCGTCTCTGTGAGCGGGGTGCGGTGAGGTGATGCTTGCGGAGGTCCGAGCGACGGCGGGGTGCACAGCAGCCGGGACGGTCAGAGTGTCGCCTGTGGTGGTCTTGGCCAGTCGCACCGGACACGCCAAGAGCATGGGTCGCCCCAACACGGCCAGCTTCACCGGCGGCTACCTGATCCAGGTGAGTTGGAGTGGCGAACAGCTGATGTGGAGCGCTGTGACGTCGGGTCAGCTGATCGGCTGCCCGCCGTCCGGCCGCGCGCGGGGGGACGGGGGTTCGTTCATGTGACCGAGTCCCCCGGCACCGCACCGCACCGCACCGCGCTGCGCCCGGACAGAGAGGGGGACCACGGCGTGAAACGCGAGCCGGCACAAGCCATTAGAATGTCCCCAGTGCGGCGGGTTGAGTGTGGAGCCATCCCGCCCGCCGCGCTGCGGCTGGCCCCTGGCCCGCCGCCGCTCCTAATTCGTTTGGTTCGTTTGGTTCGTTTGGCACTATGCTCTGTGTTCCTGGGGGTATAAGCTGGAGCCCTGTGCTCTGCGCTCAGTTCTACATTAGTTCTCAAAGTCTACAACATGTACTGCAGACAGGTTTGTGATCAGTCATCAGTCAATCAGTCAGTCAGATCAGTCAATGAAGAAAACCATGTAACCATAACTGTATTAGACTCAACAAATTCACTCACTTGCCGTCTTTTTGGGGTTCAAATTGAATCGGGCATGTTATCAACGGAGACACGAGAAAGCCCCCCCCCCCCCCCTTAATAAGCCCCACAATCAAAGTCAATTACTTGAGATTTAATTGAAATTTTCGCCTTGATTGATTTTGTGTGATGCATTTTACTTCGGAGAAATCTGTAAAATGCTCCCGATCTTGTGCCACTCGGTAGACATTTAATCATGGGCCAGGGAAATCATTTACACCTTGCAATGCCTGGTCGCGGCCCGCGGTTGCAATTTATACTAGACAGCCGTACGTATCTTAATTAAACATGTGACACTTCACTTCCCCACCCAATGGCCTTTCTGCAATGTTCAGACGCTTTCACCGTTCGCAGCTCATCCCAGGCGAGGGCATATTAATTAGGTTTTAATTATTTAATTAATGAATTAATTAACTGTATTAGACTCGAAACAAAATGACTCACTTGCCGTCTTTTTGGGGTTCAAATTGAATCGGGCATGTTATCAACGGAGACACGAGAAAGGCTTATTAGAAATGATTGCCGTCTGTGCTTCCAAGCTCTTTAATTCACAGCTTCGTCATGACTGGCGAGTGAACATTAGTTGCCAAGGCAGGGGTGCCTCTTCCCAAGCAATCTTCAGCCTGGCCTACCCGGGTTATGCTTATGTTAAGGTAGCATGAACTCTTGTCACGTGTAATTGACAGATGTCTGCTTCCGCGAGCACTATGCTCTGTGTTCCTGGGGGTATAAGCTGGAGCCCTGTGCTCTGCGCTCACGTGGAATAAAGCTGGGAGCAACCACCATAGCATCTGTCTTGGTACCGTCGCAAGTAGAGCAGGCCGTGCACCAGGGGTGTAGGATCCACTATCCAGGAACGTAGCCATGGTTTCGTCCGGGGGGGGGCGCCTCGAAAGAGGCCCCTTCCCGAGCGTTGAAAGGGCCTCCTTCCCAAGCGTTGAAAGGGCCAAACAAAACTGATCAAAAGGCACGTTACAAGGATGGAAAATGCAATATGACAGGTATGGCATGAGCCATACCAACTTTTAGGAGCTGGAGTTGCAAACTGCCATATCAACTTTGGAACCAGCGACACCAATTTTGAATAAGCTATACCAACTTGGAATATTTTTAAGCTCAAGACCTGGAACTCTTAAAGGAAATAGTTCACCTTGGAACATTTTTTCCAAACACGAATCACGATTTGATTATATTTTGAAATACAATATATTCTTATATTGTCAAAAATGGTCATACATCGCCCCGATTCAGGATAGGTCGTAAATTATTCATCTTATCAAAATTATATACATACTCTCTGAGTCAGTCCTGACGCCACGCGAATGAACAAAAATGGCTCAGCCAATCAGATTCGAAAGTAGTCTCGTAAGGATAGACTCGCATTAGAGAAGTGCCCAACCGGCGACAGGCGGTTCGCTTGCTAGGACCAGCCGCAAGCTGATTGTCTGATGGTATTGTCTCTGCCCGGGCTACCGACATCACCGCATTCTTTCGTCGGCACCGCATACCTTCGCCAAAAAATCAAATATATTCGGCTGGAGAGTCTTCTCAGTCAAGAAAACTTGCAGATAGGGGTTTCCCAACACCGGCTTCAAAACTGCTATCTCAGTTCATAACCCATATTGAAGGTGAACTATATCCTTTAAACGAATTGCTTGAAAATGTTGAGTCTTATGCCCTGAGTCTTATGCTTTATCATCAATGCGTCGCATTGCGTATGGTGCGGACCTCTAACAATGCTATTGTGCGTTTAAAAGTGCGGTACAAAAGTGTTAAAGTGAACTATTTTGCCCAATTATATAGGAAAGTAGCAACATAACACATAAATGCGCCGAGAAACGGGGCGATTTTTTTCTTCTAACCCGCATATTATTGAATTTGTAGTTAAATTGCGCGCCGGAGCGGCGCGAAAATTTTGAGTTTTATTCCCTGGAGAACTACATTCTTACTGTTGAAAGGCCCAGGGTCCCTTCAGATCGTCTCGGGGCCCCTCATACATTTTCAACGCCCTTCCGACCTGTTCAGGGACTCATCTGGGATCCGCGAAAAGACATGATGTGGAGTGGGTGATATATATTAAATACAAAGAGGGTTTACTCTACAAGAAAAAATACAATCTGAGCTTTCGGGTATATTGTTACACCCTGACGAAGGGTGTACAATATACCTGAAAGCTCCGCTTTTAATATTTTTATTTTGGAGTAAGTCCTCTTTGCATTTAATCTTCATCTGGGATCTCTACGTGCTTTTGTCCCTTCCGGTCTGACCAGGGACTCCTCTGACCTTCCAAGAAGCCCCTATTGTGTGTCAAGGGGCCCATTCGGCCTATTCAGAGGTCCTTTCGACATGGCCAGGGACTGCACTGGCTGCTTTGTCGCCCTGCCGACATGCTCAGGGGCCCCTCCGACCTGCCCAAGGGCCCCTCCAGTCTGGCTAGGAACTCATCCGGCATGTTCAAGGGTCCTTCCGACCGGCCCAGAGACTCTTTCGGTCTAGCCAGGGGCCCCTCTGACTTGCCCAAGAGCCCCTCCGATCCGCCCAGCGACTCTTCTGGTCGGACTGCGCTGGCTGCTTTGTCGCCCTGCCGACATGCTCAAGGGGCCCTCCGACCTGCCCTGGTGCCCCTCCGTGCTGGCTAGGGGCCAATTGGCATGTTCAGGGACCCTTCTTACCTGCCCAGTAGTCCTTTCGGTCTGGTCAGGGGCCCCTCCGATCTGCACAGGGGCCCTTTGAACTTTCCAGGAGCCATCTGGTCTCCCCAGGGACCCTCCAGCCTTCTAAGGGGCCCTTCCGACCTGACAAGAGACTGCGCTGGCTGCTTTGTCGCCTTGCGACATGCTCCGAGGGCCCTCCGACCTGCCCTGGGCCCCTCTGTGCTGACTAGGGGCCCATTCGGCATGTTCAGGGGCCCTTCTGACCCACCTAGGGGCCCTTTCGGTCTGATCAGGGACCCCTCTGACCTGCACAGGGGCCCTTTTAACTTCACAGGGGCCATCCAACCTGATCAGGGGCCCGTATGACCTGGCAAGGGACTGCGCTGGCTGCTTTGTCGCCCTCCAGACATGCTCAGGGCTGGCCGCCCCCCCCCCCTCCCCTCGGCTACGTGCCTGGTTGGATCCTATTCAGTTGAGGGGACTCACCCCATCAACTTGTAGGTAGTACCCCAGCCCCCTCAACTTAAAGGGAATGTTTCACCTTTCTGAAAGTTGTCAAATAACGCTGGTTGTAGAAAATATGAAGTAAGTGCTGCTGAAAACGATGGTGATATTTTTTTAACTCGAAAAGTCACTTAACTTTATACAAATTAAGTTTTCAGGATTTGGGCGAATGACGTCATTATTGAGCCCCGCTGATTGGCTGACATGGTGGGATTGGCTGAAAAGCGTCCGTCAGCCAATCAGCGGCTGCACCAGCCTGGAGTCATTTTGCAAAAGGTAAATTGAATTGCTTATAAACGGTTAAGTTTTGGGAAAAAATTACCTTAGCAATTTAGACATTTCAATAACGGCCCAAGATAATGGCCATCTCAGTTTAAAACTAATACAAGGGTGAAACATTCCCTTTAAAAGCAGATATTTGACATACAGCAACAATAAAAGGGAGCAGATAAAGTAATACCAAGACAAATCAAAATTACAAATATAATATTTTCTTATCGAACGAAACCGCTATTCATGATGCATGGAAATCAGATAAGAATAAACTTTTTGTTATGCTAGGCATAGGCTGGACCTGAGTTCAGCCCCGCAACCGATTTCGAGGAACTACACGGTGGACTCAGTGGTTATTGAATGACTAATGCGGCCGTGCCGATACATGGGTAACATAATTACCATCGAAAGTTTCAGGACAGCCGGTATCACTCCACGTTTTCCCATCACCACAGCGCTGGGCCGAGCCGGCCGACTGCCGCTGCAGCCGTCCATCCTGCCCACCGCTCCGCCCTTCCCATTGCTTATTCCTGCCTCACTACATATGGATTCAGATCGCTCTGCAGGTCCTGCTGGTGTAGCTGAAACCGCTCTACGTGGAAGTCCCGTGCGATTTGTTCCGCCTCGGCATATGCTGAGTGAATGGTTGCAACACAGGACTTATCACGAAGCCCGTCTCTCCCCGTTCGTTGTCGCTCGCCGACTTGCGTGTGTTTATTTATTTATTTATTTCACGTCATCAGGTATTTCCCCACAATAGGGTTATTTTAATACCTTCTTCATACATTGGTCTAGCACAACATTTGCGTCGCGAACAGGTGTCAAGAAGCTGCGTCATTAGATCAAGAAGCTTCAGTCAATAATTATATTACATGCCTTTTAAAAGTACACACACTAAGACGATGTAGATGATTGTCAATGTCATAGCGATTGTACAGTTTGGATCCACGGTATATGAAGGTGCGCTTTCCATGGTTGTTGCGGGGACGAACAAGCGATAGGTGAGATGATTGTCGTGTTTGTCGCAAGCCTGATCGATGGTCAAATGACAGGCTTTGGCGCAGTCCGACCGGCAGGTCTAATGTTAAAATCTTGTGCATCATACATAAATCAAAATATTCTACAAGTTTCGGAACAGTGAGCCAGCCTAACTTCTTTAGGACATCTTAAACATGATCGTATTTCCGGCGACCAGAGATTACTCGTGCAGCAAAGTTGAGCACCTTTTGAAGTTCCTGAATAATACTTTTGCTAGCACTACCATATACTTTAGTACAATAGCTAATGTGAGAGATCACAAGATAATCCACTATGTATGTCGTGCATGTGTATGTCGGGGTCAAGCCTGTCCCGGGCCGGGCGCGCTCGCTGACTGGCGTGTATGTCGGGGTCAAGCCTGTCCCGGGCCGGGCGCAAGGACGGATTCAGAACGGCGCAAGAGCTGGTGGAGAGGGGGGGGGATCCGCCAAAAAAGTATTACACGATTCCAACAGCTCATCAGATTTGGTTTCCTTGTGCACTGCTTACTGATTAAAAACTACCATTTGTTAGTAAAAGTTGATTATATTTATATTTGTAATCAGTAAATGTGTTAATTTTGATCGATTTCAGGCGTTTGGGGCCCCTTTGCTCTTCCACCTTGAATATGCCAGTGTCAGGATCACATATGCCCTGGGCCGGACGCAGAGGGACCCAGGAAGGTCAGCACAACACACCTCACCACAGCGTGAGGTGTGTTGAGGTGTGTTGAGATTGTGTCTATCGACCACAGGTGGTCGATAGACACAAGCCAAAGTGGCTGCTTTCTTTTTGTCAATTTTCACCTTGACCCAGAGAAGGTGGTCGATAGACACAAGCCAAAGTGGCTGCTTTCTTTTTGTCAATTTTCACCTTGACCCAGAGCGCCTCTACATGAGAGTCTGATCCAGTCGTTTTCACTTTAATTATATTGGCGGATAAATGTTCCTTCACAAATATTGCGACCCCTCCTCCAGATTTTTTACGTCCTGTTTTTCTGTCCAGCCGAAAAAGGCGATACCCTGGAATTGTAATAAATCGGTCTGGCGTCGTTGACTTCAGATTGGTCTCAGTAAAACATAGCATTTCTGGAGACCGAAGGGAAACATCAGTGCGAATGTCCGGTAATTTTGGAAGAAGGGACTGAACATTTAACAGCTCCAGTGACAGTTTTCCGCGCGTCGTCGTCTCCGATGGAACGCCGTCTGATGCAGTGTTGTTGTCCGGGTGTGTGACACACGCTCGTCTGGTTTGCCTCTCGTTGAGTCGTGGTGGTTCGATAAGTTGGCGTGGCGGTTGAGCGAGCGTTCTGCTGCGCTGTGGTGAGGTGTGGCGTCCTACACGGGAGGGCAACGCCCCAGCGTGCTGGAGAGGGTTGTCTGGATTCGGTGTTGGTGGACGCCCTACACGGCGGGGTGGTGTTACCCCAACGTCCGGAGCGGTTTGCTGTTCGCCGCTTCCTCTCGCTTTGGCTCGGCGAAATACTGGAGCGTGATACCCGACAATCGAAACATGGACAAACAAACATGGCTTGGCTCGACCTAGAAACAATCACGGAAAGCGCACATTCTTGTATAGGGCTAGCCATTCATACAATGCGCATATTTAATCTCAGTGTGTTCTGAATGCAGTGTCGCCCATTAGATTTTACACTTGCTCAATAATTGTACGATGTCGGCAAAACAGGGCAAACTGTTTTAGCTCACTTTTTACTGTTTTAGCTCACTCATTTTTATGTTCATGTATGGAAGACCGAAGAATAACCCTGTCGTGTGGAACGGTCTGTTTACGTTAATACATACATACATACACAAGTCGGACCTGCAGCTCTTATCCCATGCGACGGACCGGACGGGACCGGACGGGACCGGACGGGACCGGACGGGGCCGGACGGGACCGGACGGGACCGGACCGCACGGGACGGGTCAGGATCGGACTGGATCGGCTGCGGACTGTTGTTTTCCCTGTAGTTACGTAATTGCCGTTCGCTCATGCCGGCAGATTCATCATAAATGTAAATGTCTGTCATTTCAGCAGACGAATTGTGGCGGTTTCTGTTCATCTTGTTGTCCGGCTCTCCGCCGAGCTCGTGCAATAGTTTATGGATGGTTCAGAATTAAGTGTTGGATTTTTAGTTTCATGACCTGGTCCCGGAGAGTAAAAATCCATAGCTGGAGAGTAGCATTTTATTGTTAGGAAAATTAAGATTTCCATTTTTTGCAAATTATTTTACTTGGAAAGTAAAAATTCCTGATTTGTAATATATATTAAATCCTTGAGGAAAATTGAATTATATTTCAACTACAATGCCGGTAAGATAAGGTGAAAAGAGAACACATTTCTAGAAGAAAAAAATGAAGAGAGCAAAATTCTTTGGACCCAAAAAGTCCAGAAAATGGGTAAAATTCCAAGGCTGGTTCAGATAGTTTGAGATTTTGGGACGCACGTGCGATTATATTCGGAGCGATAGCCCACGCATCTGGATGTTCTCTTTGGTCTGGTCGCCGATACCACAGTTAATGGTGTCTAACAATTATGCCATGACAAGTGTCTCACGAAGCCACTATCCCGCAAGTGCAGCTGGCCGCCGTGACGGGTGGACAGACGGACGGGATTGTCCCAGTTTGCCACCCCGCCGTCCTTCACTGCTGGGTATTACCGGCTCGATACCGCCGGTCCCAGATCCAGCGCGCAGAACCCTCTCCTTTCGTCTGGCAGTCGCCCCCCCCCCCCCCCGTTCTCGGTCACACACTCGTCACCAGTGGGAGAAAGGAACCGATGGCCGATGGCCGAATGCCGCTTAGCCGGGTCATCGCCGGAGAAAGGCTGAAACAGCCGGGCTGTCGCATTCCCGACCGCGGCGCTCCGCACGGCTCCGGGTACACGGCTCTCCGTACCAGCCGACTCCACTCCCCGCACCAGCCGACTCCGCTCTCCGCACCAGCCGACTCCGCTCTCCGCACCAGCGGACTCCGCTCTCCGTACCAGCGGACTCCGCTCTCTACACGGCTCCGGGTACTCAGCTCTCCGTACCAGCGGACTCCGCTCTCCGCACCAGCGGACTCCGCTCTCCGCACTCTAAACCGACAGTCTGGACAGGGACACTATGTAGAGTCACGCCAGACTGATCTCCAGCGTCCAATCGCCGGGCCGTCTCCGGCCAACTCTTTCGTCATTGTACTCTCTAGCGGCACAATCAGCCAAACGCGCACTGTCGGAAATGCTTGAAAATCTTGTCATGGGTGCCGGACACAGTCACATCGGACTGAGTGCTTTAGCCACCGTGTGTGGCAGTGATGTGACATCCGATGCCTGCGCTGTGACCTCCGATGCCTGCGCTGTGACCTCGGATGCCTGCGCTGTGACCTCCGATGTCTGCGCTGTGACCTCCGATGCCTGCGCTGTGACCTCCGATGCCTGCGCTGTGACCTCCGCTAGCGACAGTCGACCGTCATGATCCGTCGACCACCGACGTACGACCGTCGGCGGCGTGCTGAGGCCATCTCCCAGTACTCAGTGTTTGGCAGCACGGCGCCTCTGTTGTGTGTTGTGTGTTTGTCGCAGCTGGCGCCGCCACCTGTCCCCGCGGCAGGAGAGAGGCAGCGAGAGTCATAAACCGCCTGCCCTGCCGGGTTCAGCTGGTACGCGCTGGTTCTTCTGAGGCCCCGCGCCGTGTCACCTGAGGGCTGATGTCACTCCTCTGATAGTCCCTCGGTGGAATACGGTGGTTCCCGGTCCTGTCACTGCGTGCCGGGTGACCCCTGGATTCCCTGCCGCAGGTGCCGAGGTGAACCCCGGTGTTTTCCCTCGCCACGGGCTGGCACTGTACTTGTGTCAGTGTAACTGTGCGTGCTCCTATATGGCTGGCGACTTCAGTAACTCCTGTGCCGCCATCCGGCATTGGATGAAATGAGAAATGCCGTCGCATTTTCTCGGGTAAGCTTTACCTTTGAGCCGGTGTGACCTCCTTCATATGCAGATCTTATGTTTATTGGCTTTGCCTGTCTGCTACAACAGTCTTTTGGTAATTCACCTTGAACGAACGAGCGAACGAACGAACTGACGAACGAGCGAACGAAGGAACGAACGAACGAACGAACAAATAACCGAACAAATAAATGAACAAACGAACGAACGAACGAACTGACGAACGAATGAATGAATGAATGATTGAATAAACTGATAAATGTATGAGCTAATTGATAAATAAATAATATTCTTATCTTGTTACGGGAACACTTATCTCGCTATTTCGCTTGCGAAATGGATGTATTTAACATGTCTGGTTGGCTGCCCTTATCCGAATTGGACCCAAGGTCATGGGTTTTGCTGAGACATTATTGTTTTACACAAAGCGTGGGCTCCTGCCTCCTTTACAAGACAATTATACTTTCTCTCGGTCTGTTGCTATGTGTCTAGGTGCCAGGACGGCCCTGGCTCCTGTCATTTGGTGGCATGACTCAGCAAACCACCGAATGAGAAATTGTGGGGCTTCTGCAAAATCACCAAACTTTACATAAACACCCGGCGAGCGACGGAGCCTAAAATGACGAAACAAAAAGTGTCTGCCGCCCGCAGCGTTCTTCTGTCCGAGGGTACACCAGTGTCGCGCAGTCACGAATAACTTCCTGCGGAAAAAAATCGTTACTTTTTTCCTCGTTCGTGTTTCCTCTATTTTGTAGCATTTTGGTAGCAGGAGGGAAAGTGGTGCGTGCATATTTGGAAATGTCGAATACAAAATTCAGACCCATTATACCATAAGTAGCCACAAGTCAGCCAAAACTAAAGATTTTGCTTTGAAATTCGGT
The DNA here is from genome assembly GCA_036785665.1 of Chirona hameri. Lineage (NCBI taxonomy): Eukaryota > Metazoa > Arthropoda > Thecostraca > Balanomorpha > Balanidae > Chirona > Chirona hameri. Next base: position 11,008 of record JAXIVJ010003679.1, on the reverse strand, counting down.
TTGAGGATTGTCTATACTTCGTTCTCCAATACAGGGGCGTCGTTTTCTGTAGGCCTGGTAGGACCCAAGCCTACCAATGTTCATTTGGGCCCCACCAATGTCTCTCTGGGCCCTACCAATGTTTTACACATTTCCTAAAAGAGAGATAATACAATTTAAAAAGGCATTGCTATGAAGCATATACAAATGCATAGCATGGACCACGTGTGGCAATTAAAATACCTAAATATCATAAGTTTGGGTTGTTTGAAAACACCTTATATATAGAGTTGTTCAATTTCAGAACATGTATCCCTTGCTCAACTATTTCCCCAATGATTCAAACAAGACAAAAATCTTCATGACATGGCGGATAACATCAATGGGAAATGGATGGAGAGGTCAAAGGGTCAGGACTCACGACACTTTCTGACCTGGAAAGGATTCCTAAAGGAATCCCCAATGGAAATATGCGTCAACCCCATTTTCTAACATCAGTGCCTATATGGCACTATGGCAAAATGGCTGGAGGTGTGTGTCTCATGGCACTATGGCAAAATGGCTGGAGGTGTGTGTCTCGATCTAATCTTACATGGAAGACACAACATGATTTCAGTGATACACACTCAACACGTATTTACAAAAAAAAATGAAACTTTGCAATAACTTTTTTATGAAATCAAAGTTCCACCAAATCAGTCCAACAAAGTGTCAATATTATAGGTAATCTCAAAGACTTGATTTTCATTCGCAATGAAAATGAAATAGGCAGATCCACGTTCGGGACATGTGAAGGGGGGGTCAAAATGACCCCCACTAACTCGAAAACTAAAAGGGCTAGAAGGACGCGAGAAGAAAAAAAACGATCGAAAGCTCTCGACATGGAAATTCGAAGTTACAACTGGCATTTTTTGGCTCGAGTCAATATTGAGGTCACCAGAGGCCATCAAAGGTCAAATTTTACAAGTATAGGACGTTGCTCCAGAAACCCCCAGATATCTCGGGAACTACGAACAAACGGAAAATAGCCATCGAAAGCTCTTGAAAAATGCAATGGGCATTGTCAACGGGCAACATCATTGTCCTTCAATTTTTAGCTCGAGTCAATAGTTTAGGCTCCAGATGTCACCAAAGATTACGATAGCTGTATCTTACGAACCGTTGCCAGAATGCGTCTTAAATTTGCACAGGCGTCCCCACAATATGTAGGCATCTTAGTTGACCATTTTTAGACCGATTGAATAAAGGCTGTGGTTTTGATGGCAATTTATCATATTGTGACTTTTCCCACAAATTGCAAATTTTGACCGCTTTGTAGGTGGAAAAACGGCATCCGAATTAGCTAAAATTTGGCATGGCCTCATTGCATGTGGAATGGACTTGCATGTGGATGTGGATGTGGATGAGCATGTCTCGTCAACGATACAAACATGTATTTTGAAACGCCCTAGTGATGTCGCTTCTCAACCATGCGGGCAGTATCACAGAACCTGGTACGTCTACTCAAATTAAAACAGCAATGAGTTTGAAAGTTTGGAATATCTTTATTCGTTTCACCGATCTGCAGCATGAGTTAGGTTGAAACACAAAGCAAAACTGTTAACACTGTCGAAATATTGCCGACGACCTTTATCGTTTATCGCGAGTGATGGTCATTGACCGCATGTCAGACAGCATGACGTGGGATGGCAGTTGCATTGTTTGCTCATTTTTTATTCGTCTTCGCACATGATCAAGATTCGCAACTTCGAAGTAGGTCACATACAGAGCTGCAATTTCCAGTGATCGCATCCTGGGTATCGTGCCCATCTTCAGGTGTGCATACATGTTATACGTGACTACGCACGGGCCGAGTGAATCAAAGGCTCGGCCGGGGATTTTTGCCTACTTTGCTGGATTTGCGTGCATTAAGTTAATATCATCTAATGTACTTGCTTAAATATTAATGCATCGCCTTTACCCCGATACAAAAAAAAAACGATATTCCATGCTGGACTGGGTTACATCAGCGTACTGCTGTGCCGGTCTGGGCTCTGTGTCGGTTTTATCGAAAAGTTGCACTTGAGCTGGTCAGTGAAAAGGCTGGGCGTCACAGGGATGGACAAAAGGGTAACATTTCCCCCTCTTTACCCGCGAAATGCGCATTCGTGATTATATTTGAATCCGATGATTTTGTTGCCAGTGATCAAAATGTACCTTTTTTATTGAAAAATGATTGGAGGCTGGAGCTCAAAATTAAGTGCCTGAAATCCAAGGCGAAACTCAAATTGAGGGTAGGTTATAGGTTTCGGTGGAGCGGTTGGGCCCTACCAATCATTTTCCTAAAACGGCACCCCTGCAGTCCAATATATATTCCGGTTTTTGAATATGTTTGGAAATGTTGATTTTGTGGATTTTTTATCTCTCATTTTTTTTCTCTCATAAAATCATATAAAATATCACATCATATTCAAAAGCCGGAATATATATTGGAGAACCAAGTATGGCTGATGCCCAAACCAAATGTCAAAGCAATATATTGAGTGTTGACTGGCTCTCTAAGTATGATGGATCTGAACTTTGTATTCGACATTTCCAAATATGCGTGGCGCGTCTGGCGCTATTTTCGATCAGGAGCGATTCCTACAACCAACTTAAATAAAAAAAAACGTCGCGTTTTGGCGTCAAAGTGGTTAGCGCGGAACAGCGTGCGGGGAACGCATTTCGACAGTATTTGAGGAATTGTGACTGGGACTTGGGTATCGTTGTTTTCCTTTTCCCTGTAAACATGTAGCCAAATAAAATTCACAGTTTGTGAATGTGTAGGTATAGTTAACATTTGTCATTGTCAAGGTCATTTTAAATTAATATAGCTTGGGATGGCTACATTGGCCTCAGGTCATATCCAGACTCAAGTAATTTCAGATACCAATTTTAAATTTGGCACCCATTTTGCACCATGCTTAGGTTAACTTATCCCGGTGCATTGTATGGGTGCTATGAGTAGAGGTTTCAATTTGTTTTGCCTTTCCAACTATTCAAGATCAGACTCGGCATGAACTCGGCTACATCAATGTTTGAAGGCGACAGAAGAGGTAAAATTGGGTTTGTCTGGTTTTTACCACTGGCGGATCCAGGGGGGGGGCATCAGGGGAAAATGCCCCCCTCACAGGAACATGGCGGGCATCCAAAACAAGGATGTCCCCCGCCCGCGTGTTCCTGCATTGACTGTAGTAAGAAGTGATAAGTAGGGGAAATCCCCCCCCCCCCCCCCCCCCCCCGGTCAATGAGTTTCGCTATCAGGATCCGACCACCCCTCTCCAATCCCCCAACCCCCCGATCAACAACTTTTCACTGATGAAGCGGAGCGAAATCTTAGCCCCCCCCCCCCCCATTCTCGAACCCTAGATCCGCCAGTGTCAGTGACTGAGTTAGCTCAGTGACTCTGAATCAGCAGCTCAGTGACTAAGATTCAGTCCAGTGACTGACAGTGACTCTGAGTCAGCTCATTGACTCTGAATCAGCAGCTCAGTGACTAAGATTCAGTCCAGTGACTGACAGTGACTGAGTCAGCTCAGTGACTCTGAGTCAGCAGCTCAGTGACTAATATTCAGTCCAGTGACTGACAGTGACTCTGAGCCAGCTCAGTGACTCTGATTCAGCTCAGTGACTCTGAGTCAGCTCAGTGACTCTGAGCCAGCAGCTCAGTGACTAAGATTCAGTCCAGTGACTGGCAGTGACTGAGTCAGCTCAGTGACTCTGAGTCAGCAGCTCAGTGACTAAGATTCAGTCCAGTGACTGACAGTGACTCTGAGCCAGCTCAGTGACTCTGATTCAGCTCAGTGACTCTGAGTCAGCTCAGTGACTGAGTCAGCTCAGTGACTCTGAGTCAGCTCAGTGACTAAGATTCAGTCCAGTGACTGGCAGTGACTCTGAGTCAGCTCAGTGACTTTGAGTCAGCAGCTCAGTGACTAAGATTCAGTCCAGTGACTGACTGACTCTGAGCCAGCTCAGTGACTCTGAGTCAGCTCAGTGACTCTGAGTCAGCTAAGTGACTGAGTCAGATCATTGACTATGAGTCAGCTCAGTGACTCTGAGTCAGCTAAGTGACTGAGTCAGATCATTGACTATGAGTCAGCTCAGTGACTCTGAGTCAGCTCAGTGACTCATTATACCAGTTGGTTGTCTCTCGTTGAGCCGGCGCGGCGCTCTGTTGACTCTGAGTCAGTTCAGTGACTCTGAGTCAGCTCAGTGACTAAGATTCAGTCCAGTGACTGGCAGTGACTCTGAGTCAGCTCAGTGACTTTGAGTCAGCAGCTCAGTGACTAAGATTCAGTCCAGTGACTGACTGACTCTGAGCCAGCTCAGTGACTCTGAGTCAGTTCAGTGACTCTTGAGTCAGCTCAGTGACTCATTATACCAGTTGGTTGTCTCTCGTTGAGCCCGGCGCGGCGCTCTGTTGACTTTGAGTCAGTTCAGTGACTCTGAGTCAGTTCAGTGACTAATTATACCAGTTGGTTGTCTCTCGTTGAGCCGGCGCGGCGTTCTGTTGACTCTGAGTCAGCTCAGTGACTCATTATACCAGTTGGTTGTCTCTCGTGCCGGCGCGGCGCTCTGTTGACTCTGAGTCAGCTCAGTGACTCTGAGTCAGCTCAGTGACTCTGAGTCAGCTCAGTGACTCTGAGTCAGCTCAGTGACTCTGAGTCAGTTCAGTGACTCTGGGTCAGCTCAGTGACTCATTATACCAGTTGGTTGTCTCTCGTTGAGCCGGCGCGGCGCTCTGTTGACTCTGAGTCAGCTCAGTGACTCTGAGTCAGTTCAGTGACTCTGGGTCAGCTCAGTGACTCATTATACCAGTTGGTTGTCTCTCGTTGAGCCGGCGCGGCGCTCCGTTGACTCTGGGTTGGGCTGTGTGCCGCCGGCAGCCGCTGCCCCCGATCTCTGCTCGCTGGGCTCTGCGATAAGATAACAGCGGCGGCGGCAGTCACAGAAGGCGGCCGACGGGCTCTGAACCCCACCGTCAGAGACCGGGGCAGCACGTGACCCCGGCCCCGTGGCATATTCCCCAAGTGTATACAGCTGGCGGGCGTGTTTGGAAATAGCAACCACTTTGGAGACATAAGTCGGTCAAAAATATGGATATTGCTTTGATTTTTTGGGCGCATCGTCCATACTTGGTTCTCCAATATATCTTCCGGTTTTTAAATATATTTGAAAACTTTGATTTTGGGAAATTGTTTCCCCAAAAAAAAATTTTATTCATCCCAAAATCAAAATGTTCAAATATATTAAAAACCGGAAGATATTTTGGAGACCCAAGTATGGACGACTCCCCCCCCCCACCCCTCCCCCCCCCCCCCCCCCCAAAAAAAAAATCACAGCAATATCTATATTTTTGACTGACTTATGTCTCTCTAAGTGGTTGCTATTTCCAAACACGCCCACCAGCTGTATACACTTAATATGCCTAATATGCCTCATATATGGGGAATATGCCACCGGGCCGGGGTCACGTGCTGCCCCGGTCTCTGACGGTGGGGTTCAGAGCCCGCCGGCCGCCCTCTGTGACTGCCGCCGCCGCTGTTATCTTATCGCGGAGCCCAGCTCGCAGAGATCGGGGGCAGCGGCTGCCGGCGGCAAACAGCCCAACCCAGAGTCAACGGAGCGCCGTGCCGGCTCAACGAGAGACAACCAACTGGTATAATGAGTCACTGAGCTGACCCATAGTCACTGAGCTGACCCATAGTCACTGAGCTGACTCAGAGTCAACAGAGCGCAGCGCCGGCTCAACGAGAGACAACCAACTGGTATAATGAGTCACTGAGCTGACCCATAGTCACTGAACTGACCCAGAGTCAACAGAGCGCAGCGCCGGCTCAACGAGAGACAACCAACTGGTATAATGAGTCACTGAAACGCGTCCTAGATGGTAATATACCAGGCCACTGCAGCCGTCATACGTCGGTGGCCGACCCGGACGGGACGGGACGGCGACCGACGTCTGTTGTGACCTGGTAATCACCTCTGACGCGTGTTCTGTCGTCACCTGTCTCACTGACTCCCAGGTGACTGTCCTTCGAGAGGGACACTGAAGCGGTGAGCGATCGTGAGCTCTAATCAGTCACTGTTATCGGTCACCGTCGTCTCAGTTGACCAGAGTCGGTCACTGTAGTCGGTCACCGTCCTCTCTCAGCTGACCAGAGTCGGTCACTGTAATCGGTCACCGTCCTCTCTCAGCTGACCAGAGTCGGTCACTGTAATCGGTCACCGTCCTCTCTCAGCTGACCAGAGTCGGTCACTGTAATCGGTCACCGTCCTCTCTCAGCTGACCAAAGTCGGTCACTGTAATCGGTCACCGTCCTCTCTCAGCTGACCAGAGTCGGTCACTGTAATCGGTCACCATCCTCTCTCAGGTTGACCAGAGTCGGTCACTGTAATCGGTCACCATCCTCTCTCAGCTGACCAGAGTCGGTCACTGTAATCGGTCACCGTCCTCTCTCAGCTGACCAGAGTCGGTCACTGTAATCGGTCACCGTCCTCTCTCAGCTGACCAGAGTCGGCCACTGTAATCGGTCACCGTCCTCTCTCAGCTGACCAGAGTCGGCCACTGTAATCGGTCACCGTCCTCTCTCAGCTGACCAGAGTCGGGTCACTGTAATCGGTCACCGTCCTCTCTCAGCTGACCAGAGTCGGTCACTGTAATCGGTCACCGTCCTCTCTCAGCTGACCAGAGAGTGGCGTTCCGGCAGAGACTGGCGGAGACTAATGGGAAACACCACTCAGCTGCCTCGTGCTGCTGCATCTGAGGCGCCACTGGTGCCCGCTCAGCCTACTTCCGGCCCCCTGCCGCCCCTCCCCACTTGTTCAGCCCTGTGCTCAGCTCTGTAGGACGCCCGCTGCTCGGTATCTTTCCGCTGCGACTCTGCAGTCTGGACGCTGACGTAATAGGAGACAGCATTACCAGTGAGACGCCTCAATCGGCGAAGGATGAGCGAGCCCGTAGAAAACCGATAGCAAGGAAATTGGTCTCAAAACACACACCAAAGTTCAGCTTAATCGGTCCAGCCGTTTCTCAGCTATAACAGGATAACGTTTTCTGACACCCCTGACACGGCACTTGCCACGCGCCATGCTGACTCCTCAGATGAGACGCAAGATGTCAATAACATGATTGATTGAATGGGGCTATCAGATGGCGAAGACCGCTTGTCAATCGAAACGGGATTCCAAAGATATAAGCTTCTGAAAAGCGTTACGGTCGGGCCGGGTCGGGTCGACCGCTTATATGTGATAAAAATCCCGTATTCAGTGAGGACTCGCGAGCGCTTCGCGCTCGCTCGTAACCACATTATAGCCTGCATTCGGTCGTGGTCGGCCAAAAGCTTCTTCGTCCTTCGAACATAAACTCGCCTTGTCTTACCGTCATCGGGACGTCACCACTGCGCCTTGACCGTGTCAGCCGGCGTCACCACAGTCCACGCTCGATCAGCTGCTGTTCGACCAACGCTCGATCAGCTGCTGCTCGATAGACCCACGGATGACGATAACGGCAAGCGACTCACGTTCCACCCACTCCGTCAGCTTGTTCCAAAACCGGTAATTGTGAATAGAAGCCATCGGCTCCGTCTGAAAACGAAACGGGTCGGGCCACGCTGCCGACAAAGCACGCGCTGGGGACAGCAGTTTGACGGCTAAATACTTGGACCGTACCACTTCGGAGTTCAGCGTGTCAGCGCTGTCGGCAGAAACGGCGTGAGGCAGTACAGGCATTCCCTTAAAACTGTTAGTCTGCTAAACACAGGACGCTGCTGGGTGGAAACGTACTGATGCTGGTCAGTTTGACTGTCAGTGTTGATGATAACGTACTGATGCTGGTCAGTTTGGCTGTCAGTGTTGATGATAACCTAATAGAAAGAAGAACTGCAACAAGATCGGTACACCCCGCATCTAGGATTCTAGATGTTAACAAGAGACCGATTCCATCCGATTGTTGTATAGCGTGTCCCCGCCCCGATCACGTCACTGCGATGCGAAGCTAAACTGAAGGTTGGCTGTGCCGGGCCTCTGTGGGCCATACTGGAGGTCAGGACTGGGGAGACGCAGGGCGAGCGAACTGAACGGGCGAAGCACCCCCTCCTCCTGGGTTAATGCGGTTCAGTGGAGTACGCTGTCTGCTTTCCAATACAAATAATCGTCGAGGAGAGAAACTCCTAAGCGCGGAGCATCGTCAGACGGTCCCCGGCCCGAAAACCCAAACACGCACGCAGCTCGCGCCCGGCAGAACTGCGTCAAAACCCAAACACCGCACGCAGCTCGCGCCCAGCAGAACTGCGTCAAAACCCAAACACGTACGCAGCTCGCGCCCAGCAGAACTGCGTAAAAACCCAAACGGGACGGCGGTGGCCGCGCGCTGAGCACGCCATCGAAAATACTTCTGGGAATTGTCATCGCCGTGTCGGTCTTGTGGGCAAGCAAATGACCCCTCGTCCCGGGAGAGAGGGAGGGTCGGGGTTGGGGGAGGGGGTCGGGGTGGGGGAGGGGGGGTCGGGGGTGGGGGGTCGGGGTCGGTGTGTGGGAAAGGTCGGGGTCGGTGTGCGGAGGGAGGGAGGGAGAGTTGGGGTGTTTATATTGCCGAGCCTGTCCTCTCTCAAAGGTCGCGTGTTCTCCGTGGTGGTCCCTGGGGACGTCTCGAGGGACTCTGGCCGCTGGGAGGAGAGAGAGAACGGTACGGTATGTAGTGATGCTGATTGCTGATAGGAGTCGCTCATTGATAAATCGAAGCTGCACGGCGGGGCAAAACAGGGTGTTTGTCGAGTCGAAACACTCACTAAGCTGTCAAAACAACAAACACTGAAGTCCCGAGGTCCAGGAGAGAGCCTGTGACGAAATACCATGGGAACGGCCAAGGGAAAATATCACATGGTAAGGGGAAACAAGAGTGATGACAAACCTGAACTACCGACGTACATCAGCTACTGAAGAGTCGACGACAGACAAACTCTCGCCCGGCATTCAGTAGCCAAATGTGCTATGAGGAAACCTGTGTTTTCTGACCCATGTTGGCTTGCAATGAAAAGATCAGGGTAGTTTTTGCATTCACAATTAGACATAACGTCAATTAAAATTAGTTTGTATCGATCTGCAATTCATATTATATTCTACTAAGCAAATAAGGTTTGTTAAGTGTCGGTCGGTGAATGTCGTACCGCCTGGCGCGTGCCGTCGCGCCGGTATGGGCCTGAAGCGTGGTGCTCTGGCCGGTCTGCCGGCTCTGGCTGACGTTAGCCAGACCCGGCCGTCCGTCACCAGCTTTATCCGTCAGCCGGACCAGCCCCTCGGGCCCTGCCGTCCCCTGCCGCCCCTGCCGCCGCCGGGCCGGCCGCCCAGCTGGTCATATGAGCCGCGCGCGCCGCCGACCGGCCCGCCGCCGGGTATGGCTAGCGGCCCTCATTATCCTCCCCCTCCCCCTCCCCGACCCTTCGCTGAGAAGGGGGGCCGAGACGGGCCCGTGTCTCCCGGCTGCTCAGTGGGAATTCTGTTACAGGAGAAGGGAGTCGGGAAACTACAGATCCGCCTAATTCTGCTGCTTTATTTTACTTACGCATAAATCATATACCTAATACTTTTGGAAGTTAATAAATAATATAATCAAATGAATTGTCATCGATACATAAATCGATAATCGATAATAATGGGAATAATACTCGAATCTGATTAAATAATCATAAATAATATAAATCTTGAAAACATTACAACCAATTCTTACTTGAGTAGCGTACCATAGAATAAACACTATTTTTCGTTATTTGTATGCTTCGTTTTTAAGGGGACCAAAAATAATTTGATGTAGTTTTGTTATTGGCCAATCGGTGGCTAAAACAATACAGCTGTTAAATACTGAGTCCAATATCTATTAATCCGGAGCGTTGAAGCCTGTGTGGCCTGGGGACTGGTCCTACTTCAGGATTTCCTCGTTCGCGGCTTTCCTGTAACCCTCGCCTATAGGAATGCCACCTATAGGTGGCATTGCTTCAGGCGGTATGAGCCAGTCTCTCCGGTACCTGACCTGATCTCGGAACACCTCCGAGGGCCGCCCTGCGCCAGACACCGTCACGGCTGCTGCGGTCGGTCGACTCCGCTATCTGCAGTCCGGCAGGTTTTCCTGTCAGCTGTTCCTGTGCTGATCAGTTTTCCTCTGAGAGTTATTTGTCGCTCATTAGTCCCCCCTCCTATCATTCCTCCCCGCCCCCCCCCCCCCCTACCCACCCTCCCTCCTCCCCGCAGCGCAGAGCGGCCTGCGACTGCTCAACCCCTGTCTTCCGACGCAGCTAATGTCATCATGTTAATGAGTAATGAGCAGCTCCCCGCAGTCCTTCCTGGTACTGCATATTTACATCCCATTGGGACCAGAACGCTTGTCGCATCAAGTCACCGTCACATGTCAATGTTAGTGCAGTTGCTACCTACAGCTAGAAGCATGGGCGTCGGAGGCGGGGTGTGGGGGGGGACACGTCCCCCCAACATTTTCCGATTTTAACATTACGCCTATGGGCGTTGCATGGCAATAATCGACTTCAAAATGCCTCCGCCCCCCACCACCCAAACTTTCAGAAGGTTGGCGACGACGCCCTTGGCCAGAAGTGACTCACCTCAGATCAGATATAACCAGATACAGAATTATGTAACTGGTTTCGGCCAGATATGACCGGCCCCGGGCAGATATGGTGGATAGATGTGTGATGAATGCCTCTGTATGTGTCAATGGCACGTAATGTGCTCCTTTGATGCTACAACACTTGAGAAATAATGACGGTCATAGTGGTTGCTACACAGCCCCCATGACTTCCATGTCACTTATCTAAGAAACATCACTATGCTAACACTGGTCAGCGAGGCGATTTATTCTACAATGAAATAATCTACTTCGGCAGTCGTGATAGCGTAGCCACATGATATGGTGTCATGCAAGGACCAGCCACTCTGCTGAGACATATGCGTCACAGAGCATCACAGAGCGTCACAGAGCATCACAGAGCGTCACAGAGCGTCA
>JAXIVJ010003678.1:0-91314 GCA_036785665.1 Chirona hameri | reverse complement strand
GTATGTTGTCGGCGTGATCTCTGGGTTGTTAAAAGTATTTTCCTCGACATGAGCGATGTAAAAATTCGCAAAAAGAGGGCCAAGTGGAGAGCCCATCGCGACGCCATCTTTCTGTGTATATAGTCTACCGTCAGGTCCGCGGAATGGGGAATCTTTAGTACAGGCTACTAGGAGGTTTTTCAAAATTTCTGGTGAAAGTGCAAGTTTATCTTGTCCGTTGCTACGTTTGTGGTATACTTCATCAATAATAATTTGGATGGTGGCATCAACTGGTACATTGGTGAACAGGCTTTCAACATCAATTGAAGCTATTTCACCTTGGGGCTTTTTTATGCGTAATAAGTCTAAGAATTCGTCACTGGAGTTAATGCTATATTTAGAAGGAAGATAGGGTTTCAAGAGGTTATTAAGCCTCTTCGCTAGTTTGTAAGTGGAGGTACAGACTTGTGAGATGATGGGCCTGAGAGGATTGTCTGTTTTATGTGTTTTGACTGTACCGTAGGCGTACCCTGGGGTGTACTCACCAGAAATAGTCTCAAAATGTACGCCACCGACCAACGCGTTTGCACTTTCAATGGTTCGGTTAACTTCTGCTTTGTGTTTCTTGGTTGGGTCTTCTTTGATCGGTTTGAACTTTGTTTCATCAGACAATATTTTGTTGAGTTTCTTGTTGTATTCCTCTTTGTTGAGTATAACGAAGGAGGATGTTTTGTCAGCACGTCTCACAACAATGCGTGGGTCCTCTTTCAGTTGTTTTCCGGCTTCACGTAGCTCCTTTGTAAGTAGTTTACTACAATCATTGCCTCGGAGTTTGCTTCCTTCGCCTGCGAGTTGGCCTTTTAAATATGGGTGCACAAATATTTTATCTTTACCTTCAAGTCGTAGTATATTCTGGTAAAGGAGTTCCAATTCGGTCTGCTTGTCAACAATATTTCGTTTGCTCTGGAAATGGCAGTTGAGACCTAGGCCTAGTAGTTGGTGTTGGGCTTGGTTCAATTCGACTGAAGAGAGGTTGATGTATCCTTGTTTCTTTCCTTCTGGTATTTTTAGATTTCCACCATAAAGCTTTGAAAGCTTTTTTGTCACTTTAATTTTATCGGCATGTTCACAGTTCTCGGCTTTCTCATCTAGGTATGCTAATAGTATCTGTTTTGTGTTACTTTCTATCTGGCTATTCTTCAGCACTTCATTTAGAGTTTCTATTTTCTGATGAAGTTTTTCAACAAGTTCTTCTTTTGATTTCAGTTGATGTTTGACTAAATTCCGTTGGAATTCTTCAGTGAATAACTGTTTCTTTGCCCGTTGATCATGGAGTTTTATATTTGTGTATTTGGGCAGAATATTTTCTTGGATACAGATGTCGTTGAACAGTATTGCATTCTTCGCCTTGGATACTTTTCGATTGAGTTTTTGTAATTTGTTGAATGTTTCTTTGATCTTCAGAGGAACAGTGGTCAATATCTCAGTGATGTTCATATATATAGGTCATATTAGTCGACGTTTCGATTGTATTTAAACCAATCATTCTCAAGATATTACATAATTACATTACACTTTATATACTACAAGGTGATAAAAAATGTAAGTTGATGTAAGCCGTGGCATGACTATTTTCGAAGTTTTTACTCGTTGAAAAATAGCAGTTAACATCGCATACAAGGTGACGGAGGAATATACAAGCTTGCATTTCCGGGGAACACTTCATAACACATTTCATCGTTTCTACATATTTAATCCATCATACATCGTTTCTACATATTGCATACATCATACAAGATAACCTAGGTGCAGTTGTTATATATATATATATATATATATATATATATATATATATATATATATATATATACATATATATATATATATATATATATATATATATATATATATATATATATATATATATATATATATATATATATATATATATATAAATATATATATATATATATATATAAATATATATATATATATATATATATATATATATATATATATATATATATATATATATAAATATATATATATATATATATATATATATATATATATATATATATATATATATATATATATATATATATATATATATATATATATATATATATATATATATATATATATATATATATATATATATATATACATATATATATATATATATATATATATATATATATATATATATATATATATATATATATATATATATATATATTATATATATATATATATATATATATATATATATATATATATATATATATATATATATATATATATATATATATATATATATATATATATATATATATATATATATATATATATATATATATATATATAATATATATATATATATATATATATATATATATATATATATATATATATATATATATATATATATATATATATATATATATATATATATATATATATATATATATATATATATATATATATATATATATATATATATATATATATATATATATATATTATATATATATATATATATATATATATATATATATATATATATATATATATATATATATATATATATATATATATATATATATATATATATATATATATATATATATATATGTATATATATATATATATATATATATATATATATATATATATATATATATATATATATATATATATATATATATATATATATATATATATATATATATATATATATATATATATATATATATATATATATATATATATATATATATATATATATATATATATATATATATATATATATATATATATATATATATATATATATATATATATATATATATATATATATATATATATATATATATATATATATATATATATATATATATATATATGTATATATATATATATATATATATATATATATATATGGCACCAAGCGAAAGTAGGTGGGGACGGAGGCACTTTGAAAATCGATTCTTTCCATGCAACGCCCATAGGCGTAATGTTAAAATCCGAAAATGTTACTGGGACTGCTCCCCAGTGACCCCAGTGGTGATTACGCGCCTGACTGCCACGCAGTGGCGCACGCAGGGGGGGGGGGGGTCAAAGGGGTCAACTGACCCCCCCCCCCCCGAAATTTCTGAGGGGCCTGTATTTTGGAGGGGCCCGTTTCTGGTAGGGGCCCGGTCTTAGTCAGGCCCGATCGAGGTAGGGGCCCGGTGCTGGCAAAGGCGTGGCATGGGATGATGGGACCCGGTCACAACAAGGCCCGGTCCTCGCATATTCTTGACACGGGCCCGTTTCTGGTAGGGGCCCGGTCTTAGTCAGGCCTGATCGAGGCAGGGGCCCGGTGCTGGCAAAGGCGTGATATGGGGCCCGGTCAGAACGAGAGCCCGGTACTTGAACATTATTGATGCGGGCCCGTTTCTGGTAGGGGCCCGGTCTTGGTCAGGCCCGATCGAGGCAGGGGCCCGGTGCTGGCAAAGGCGTGATATGGGGCCCGGTCAGAACGAGGGCCCGGTCACAACAGGGCCCGGTCATTGCATATTCTTGATACGGGCCCGTTTCTGGAAGGGGCCCGGTCTTGGTCAGTTCCGATCGAGGCAGAGTCCCGGTGCTGGCAAAGAAGTGGCATGGGACCCGGTCAGAACGAGGGCTCGGTCATAACAGGGCCCGGTCCTCGCATATTCTTGATACGGGCCCGTTTCTGGTAGGGGCCCGGTCTTGGTCAGGCCTGATCGAGGCAGGGGCCCGGTGCTGGCAAAGGCGTGATATGGGGCCCGGTCCTTGCATATTCTTGATACGGGCCCGTTTCTGGTAGGGGCCCGGTCTTGGTCAGGCCTGATCGAGGCAGGGGCCGGTGTTGGCAAAGGCGTGGCATGGGGCCCGGTCAGGACGAGGGCCCGGTCATAACAGGGCCCGGTCCTCGCATATTCTTGATACGGACCCGTTTTTGGTAGGGGCCCGGTCTTGGTCAGGCCCGATCGAGGCAGGGGCCCGGTGCTGACAAAGGCGTGATATGGGCCCGGTCACAACAGGGCCCGGTCCTTGCATATTCTTGATGCGGGCCCGTTTCTGGTAGGGGCCGGTCTTGGTCAGGCCCGATCGAGGCAGGGGCCCGGTGCTGGGAAAGACGCGATATAGGGGCTGTTCCAGCGCCCTCATCCGGATTAGGTGGAGGCCTTATTTTCTCCACCGGCCGTTCCCGCGCCTCAACTAAAGTCGGTTGAGCCTCCACCAACCTCAACCGGATGAGCAAAATCTCAACCGCTCGTCGAGCGGATGAGATTGGGCAGTCGGATTACGGCAGCTATGGTGCACCAGTGACAAACTTTTGTAAACATTTTTCGGCGCCATTCGCGAAGAGCATTGTGGACAGCTTTTGCATGGATTCCATTGTTGTTTAGATCTATGTGAAACGCACGGTGGATAAAAGTACCTCAACAAATTTCTGACACGCACGGTAAAACGCAAAACTGCGAGGAATAAAATAATGTATGTAAATGGCGGCCGCACACTGCGTCATTTGGCGTGCGATATCGCGGAATAAAGCTGGTCCGGACGAGCTTTTTCTGTGCTAAACACCGCGGAACCGCAGAATGTCGCAGTGATATCGCTCGCCGAATGGCCCAGTGTGCAGCTCGCATTACAGCGTAGACCGTGACCGTGAATTCGCATCGCACCCAAACAAATGATGGCCAACAGCTGATAATTCCACCGAGTCTCTACCGCTCGTTCCCGCGCGCAGCTCCACCGCACCTCCACCGGGCACGCCTCAACCTATTCCGGATGATGGTGGGTGAGGGCGCTGGAACAGCCCCATAGGGCCCGGTCAAAACGAAGGTCCGGTCACAACAGGGCCCGATCCTTGCAAATTCTTGATACGGGCGTATTTGATATTGATATGTATTTTTAACATTATCCATTGTTGCTTCAGGAAATGGTGTATGGCAACTTGTGGCAACATGATGGTGGGCGCGAATGACGTAGTCGAGGCGCACTAAAACCCCAACGATGATGATGATGACATAACTACCGGGGATCGGACTGCCTAATCTGCCTAACCTGTAAAATATAATTGTTGTTGTTGTCATTTACCTGCCTAACCTGTAAAATATATTTTTTGTTGTTGTCATTTACCTCATTTCGTCGAATTTACTCTCGACAGTTGTACCGCACATCAGTAGCACACGCACCCAAAATTCGCACATCAGTAGCACACGCAGTCACCTTACACGACATTGACAAGACAATTATAATGTCTCAGGTCCCATGCTGTAAGGGGCCCGCTCAAAAACAAGTGACCGAAATCTGCGAAGTTTTCTAAAAAAGGGTGGGGGCCCGCTCACAATTGGGGGCCCGCTTTTAGGGCTCTGACCCCCCCGAAATGGAATCTTGCGTGCGCCACTGCTGCCACGCGCTGTGGTACCACCTTCATCAGAACCCACCATACCCAAAACAAAATTGATTTGATGGTCTTATCCAAAGGTGAAACCCAATCTCAATCGGAGCAGTGGTTGCAAAGTTATTAGCTTCCGAAAAGCGTTTGTATGGCCGGGTGGGGCCGGGTCAAATGTAAATTTGTCTAGTAAGTTGACGAGAAGTCGGGGGCGCTTCGCGCCCGCTCGGTAATAAGCTGTCCGATGTATATACGCTCCGTGGAGTTCTGTTGGATTGGGCTCCGTCGCCTGATATAGCCAAGGTCTAAGCGAAATATGGCTATAATTTTGGCGACCCAAAGTCTTCGCCTAGAAACTCAGGTGTTTGATAGATGTATCTAATGAGATCTGTCAGTATTATTTTCATTTAAATATATTTTGATTGGTTCTGAAAGATAAACCTAGAAAATTAATCATTGGAAAATTAAATAGGCATTTCTGGGCTTCTCTGGGCTAGGCGACTGAGGCTATTGTTTTCGGCTCAGACAACAGATGGAGTGGACTGGCAAATGATCACTGTGTGAAGTGAAACGGCCTCTCTTCCCCGCCAGTATTTTTCAAGGCCAGGTATGTTTGGTGAAAAGGAATCTGTGATGTCAGGATGAAACGGCGTTAATTTCAAGGTGTCCATGTCCTTCGTTTTCTTCCGTCTTGCTTCCGCTGCCTCCTTCAACACTTATTTGATTTTGAGGCCTGGTGAAGTGATAGCGCAATTTTCTGTGAGCGTTTCAACCTGCGAATAATTCGCTCTTTTGCGTTCTTTGATAAGAACAATATCATCAGGAAGTTGAAGTCATGGAATACAAGGCTGAAGAAAGACAGAATCTACTTTCAAGATTATTGGATGCTGTTAAGCAATGTCAAATCAGGTGGGTTATTGTTAATGTAAGGTTAACTCAAAACTCAAGCTCTAGACCCATGCTGTTAGTGGCGTAGGTAGGGTAAAGAACTGCAATGCTGGACATGTTTAAACACCTGACTTTTTGCTATTGTCAGTGTAAATGATACCTTTGCACCAACTAATGTTGATAGCATGAACAGTCCAGTGTTTGGATGTGTCTGTGTTACAGTCGTTAACTCTACATGTCCTAAAGCAACAATGCAACACCAATATGAATAGCATGGAAAGCCTGGTATAATAACATCTGCCATAATAACATTTTGCCATAAGGGAACATTAGTTAAATGTATTTGCAACAAGCTGCCACAAGGGTAGGCATCAGTAACCTTGGACAGAGGTAGGGTAAAAGTCCAATATTCAGACATCTGAATCTCAGACTTTTCATGCTATCTCAATGCAGGCGATACTAACACATTGTTTACATTCTGATAGCATGAACAGTCTGAGGATAGGACGTGTTTGGGGTTACAGCAGTTGACCCTAATTGTAATGAACAAAGGGTTGTAGGGTAAACGTTATATATCAGGTCACATTAAAATACCAGACTTTTCATGCAGGCGGTGCTGTTAAACAACATGATGCTGATACACTAAAGCACTGATGCATGGCAACAGCATAAAAGGATGGGTACCTATTTGACAGTAACAACATTGAACAATTGGATGTCTGATATGTCTGGTAAGCATATTCATTTTATCTTGTTTCTTTTTGTAGCTGAGATCTTTTGGAAGATGCTTTCCTTTCTGATACTGACAAATATTGTTTTCATACTTGTAGTCCCATTTTCAGTGGTGGAGAGCCAATCGCCTGCAAAACAAAGCTTAGCTTCCTTGCTGTAGTTGATGAAGAGAATGGTAGAAGAGGCATAGGGTATGTTTTGGTACCTCAACAAAATTCCATGCTCTTTATTCCAAAATTTTTGGTCATCACCAGTATTGTGTTAATTCATTGCAATTTGCAACCATTCTTTGCTTAATATGGCTCCTTGATTATATAGTAACAGACACCTTCTGACGATAATAGTTGGTATTATGATACACCCCCTTGTCATCATCATATGTGACAGACTGTTATGGGATAGTTCCACATATGGACCTACAACATGCACTGGTGAATACATACCAACTTTGGTTCCTACCTTATCCCACCTTTATATTAGATTGGGTCAGGTTAGAATAATACAGATAAGGTAGGTTACAACTCAGAATAACATGTGTCCATTAAACTAGCAAAATAAACTAAGAATAACATACTTATAATTACAACCATATCTTAGTAACATTTAACCCAAAATGAACAAACAATAACAATTCAAGTAATAATGCTGGTTGGATGTAGGATCACTGTCTTAGGTTAGTGGATTCATATTCTTGCAAATGTTTGCTTGGGTTGGAGTTTGGACACTGGCTCATCTTTGACCTAATAATTTGACCTCCAGACTCCAGTACTTGATACAGGCATCATTATAAGTATAGCACCACAACCACAATTTTCATCACATCTATAACTTGCATGGCATTTGTTCTGGCCTAGTATTTGTAATTATAACACTTCATATTTCAACAAGTTAAGACAATGTTATGTCCCCTCCCATGAGGTCTGATGATGTGTGACTATTGGCTGGTAACCTGTATGCTGTGGTGAATTGACCATTGCCACCATAAAGTGGTGAAGCTGCTGACCTCCAGTGACCCCTTGATCTCTGTGGTGATGTGTGACCTCTGTGGTGATGGGTGACCTGTGGTGATGTGTGACCTCTGTGGTGATGTGTGACCTCTGCGGTGATGTGTGCCCTCTGGGGGGATGTGTGACCTCTGTGGTGAAGTGTGACCTCTGGTGATATGTGACCTCTGTGGTGATGTGTGACCTCTGTGGTGATGTGTGACCTCTGTGGTGATGTGTGACCTCTGTGGTGATGTGTGACCTCTGGTGATGTGTGACCTCTGTGGTGAGATGTGTGACCTCTGTGGTGATGTGTGACCTCTGTGGTGATGTGTGACCTCTGTGGTGATGTATGACCTCTGGGGTGATGTGTGACCTCTGGTGATGTGTGACCTCTGGTGATGTGTGGCCTCTGTGGTGATGTGTGACCTCTGTGGTGATGTGTGACCTCTGTGGTGATGTGGGACCTCTGTGGTGATGTGTGACCTCTGTGGTGATGTGTGACCTCTGTGGTAATGTGTAACCTATGTGGTGATTTGTGACCTCTTTTTTTTTTCTTCTTCTAACCGCCACCCATTAATAGGTGATCAGGAGTGCCTCCGCCCTCGATCCCAACGACGCACGACACCTTAACCCGCGCACTGCAGGGGGGGGGGGGGGTTGATTTCCGCCCCCCCCCCTCAGGTTTTTCAAAGATAGCGAAAAAACGGCGGCGCGCAGCGCCGCCGGGTTTTGGCACACCTGTTAGGACATCAATTGCGCACACTTTAAAAAAAAGAACCTCGGGTCATCTCAGGTCAGGTCACCAGACCAGGTCAAGTGACCACACCTCCAAAAACGTTTGCAGTTGTGCCAAAGCCAAAGTTTTTCACCGATCAGTTTGAAACGTCATGAGGGCATAAGTACTTACTATTCGTATATCTCGGAATTTTGATATCGGTGACTTAAGGTCAGGTCAATTTCTTAACCTCCCCATAATAAGTCAATAGGGAAATATACAAATGCTTCCTATTTCAAGGATATGCATGATATTAGTCCAATTACTTCTGGATCATGATGTTATAGGATATTCTTGATCATCCAAGTGTAATTTTTGTTCAGTGACCCCTATTGGGTCATTTGAGGTCATGCGAGGTCACCATCACTTTTTTTTGTCAATAACTCCCGACATAATGAAGATAGAGAAGTAAAACATACATCAACGTGTTTGTCTCGTCGAGATACGTCTTCCCATATGCAACATGCCATACTTGGGCCACCACTTGACCTTGACCTGAGGTCAAATTGTTAAGTTGACTTAACAAAGTCACCATGTATATCATTCGAAGCGCCTTGACAAGATAAACACAATGGCGTAAACCGTTTTCCGTTATCTTAATCTATTAAGTAAAAAGATAATAGCAAAAAAACGATTTAGCAAAAAAACGGTTTTTTTTCTTTTTGACCTCTGGAGCCTCAAATATTGACCTGAGATCAAATTTGAGGACACCTTAGCGATTGCAAATTTCACTGTCTGGCGTTTGCTTTTTTTCCGTTTGTGTCTAACGAGCATCGTTTCTGAGATATATGTGAATTTCTGGAGCGATGTCCTAAAACAGGAAAAAACTGGAAATTTGACCAATTTTTAAGTAAAAAGATAATAGCAAAAAAAAACGATTTAGCAAAAAAAACGGCATTTTTCTTTTTGACCTCTGGAGCCTCAAATATTGACCTGAGATCAAATTTGTGGACACCTTAGCGATTGCAAATTTCACTGTCTGGCGTTTGCTTTTTTCCGTTTGTGTCTAACGAGCATCGTTTCTGAGATATATGTGAATTTCTGGAGCGATGTCCTAAAACAGGAAAAAACGGGAAAATTTGACCTTTGATGACCTCTGGTGACCTCAATTTTGACCTGACCTAAAAGAACACTGAAATACTTTCGATAGAACATGTATCAAGCTATCAAATACCCTTTTCCGCTTCTAGCTACACTGACCTCTGTGGTGAGATGTGTGACCTCTGTGGTGAGATGTGTGACCTCTGTGGTAATGTGTGACCTCTGTGGTGATGTGTGACCTCTGTGGTGATGTGTGACCTCTGCACCACCTGCCGTCCAGGTTCGGCGGTAAGCGGGAGCTGGCCACTGACATGGACCCCCGCGTCAGCTGCCTCTGCCAGCAGCTGGAGGCAGTGCTGCAGCATGGCCTCAAACAGCCAGAGACCAGCAACACACCATTCAGGTACACAACAGACCCACCCACAGGAGGATCGAGTTGGGTATGACTTGAGTATGACCGGGGCGGCAGAGTATGGCCGGGGCGGCAGAGTATGGCCGGGGCGGCAGAGTATGGCCGGGACGGCAGAGTATGGCCGGTGCGGCAGAGTATGACCGGGGCGGCAGAGTATGGCCGGGGCGGCAGAGTATGGCCGGGGCGGCAGAGTATGGCCGGGGCGGCAGAGTATGGCCGGGACGGCAGAGTATGGCCGGGGCGGCAGAGTATGACCGGGGCGGCAGAGTATGGCCGGGGCGGCAGAGTATGGCCGGGGCGGCAGAGTATGGCCGGGGCGGCAGAGTATGACCGGGGCGGCAGAGTATGGCCGGGACGGCAGAGTATGGCCGGGGCGGCAGAGTATGGCCGGGGCGGCAGAGTATGGCCGGGGCAGTCAGGCGCGCGGATAACGCTGGTGGGCGCAGAAGACCGTGTCAGGTTTGGGAGCACGAGTTTCGAATTCTGAATTCTACCGGTGACCGGAAACTGCGATCGGAATTCGGATGGTAGGGGCCGTCAATGGCAGGGCCCACGCAGCAGCCTCTGTGTAGCGCAGGGCTCTGATCACAAACAAAAAACATCTGAACAAAAACTTTGGATTTTATTGATAAAGAAGCTCAGATTGCAGTATTTGTTGTTAGGATACTTCGGTGAGCTTATTGGCTGGCTGTGGCGCTGATGCTTTGTTCACCTCCCGCTATAAGTAAACCAGGTGTGCTGATGGTCATTGTTGGTCTCCCACAGACAGGTGCGGGACGTGATTGCTCAGAATCTCAGCATCAACCTCAGCGGGACGCCTCCCGAACCGCCAGGTACGCACCTTAGTTGTCCTCAGCGAGACGCCTCCCGAACCGCCAGGTACGCGCCTTAGTTGTCCTCAGCGGGACGCCTCCCGAACCGCCAGGTACGCGCCTTAGTTGTCCTCAGCGGGACGCCGCCCGAACCACCAGGTACGCGCCTTAGTTGTCCTCAGCGGGACGCCTCCCGAACCGCCAGGTACGCGCCTTAGTTGTCCTCAGCGGGACGCCGCCCGAACCACCAGGTACGCGCCTTAGTTGTCCTCAGCGGGACGCCTCCCGAACCGCCAGGTACGCGCCTTAGTTGTCCTCAGCGGGACGCCTCCCGAACCGCCAGGTACGCGCCTTAGTTGTCCTCAGCGGGACGCCGCCCGAACCACCAGGTACGCGCCTTAGTTGTCCTCAGCGGGACGCCTCCCGAACCGCCAGGTACGCGCCTCAGTTGTCACCTCTGTCCTCCTCAGCGGGACGCCTCCCGAACCGCCAGGTACGCACCTCAGTTGTCACCTGTCCTCAGCGGGACGCCTCCCGAACCGCCAGGTACGCACCTCAGTTGTCACCTGTCCTCAGCGGGACGCCTCCCGAACCGCCAGGTACGCGCCTCAGTTGTCCTCAGCGGGACGCCTCCCGAACCGCCAAGTACGCGCCTCAGTTGTCACCTCTGTCCTCCTCAGCGGGATGCCTCCCGAACCGCCAGGTACGCGCCTTAATTGTCACCTCTGTCCTCCTCAGCGGGATGCCTCCCGAACCGCCAGGTACGCGCCTTAGTTGTCACCTGTCCTCAGCGGGACGCCTCCCGAACCGCCAGGTACGCACCTCAGTTGTCACCTGTCCTCAGCGGGACGCCGCCCGAACCGCCAGGTACGCGCCTTAGTTGTCCTCAGCGGGACGCCGCCCGAACCACCAGGTACGCGCCTTAGTTGTCACCTCTGTCCTCCTCAGCGGGACGCCTCCCGAACCGCCAGGTACGCGCCTTAGTTGTCACCTCTATCCTCCTCAGCGGGACGCCGCCCGAACCGCCAGGTACGCGCCTTAGTTGTCACCTCTGTCCTCCTCAGCGGGACGCCTCCCGAACCGCCAGGTACGCGCCTCAGTTGTCACCTCTGTCCTCCTCAGCGGGACGCCGCCCGAACCGCCAGGTACGCGCCTTAGTTGTCCTCAGCGGGACGCCGCCCGAACCGCCAGGTACGCGCCTCAGTTGTCACCTGTCCTCAGCGGGACGCCTCCCGAACCGCCAGGTACGCGCCTTAGTTGTCACCTCTGTCCTCCTCAGCGGGACGCCGCCCGAACCGCCAGGTACGCGCCTTAGTTGTCACCTCTGTCCTCCTCAGCGGGACGCCGCCCGAACCGCCAGGTACGCGCCTTAGTTGTCATCTCTGTCCTCCTCAGCGGGACGCCTCCCGAACCGCCAGGTACGCGCCTCAGTTGTCCTCAGCGGGACGCCTCCCGAACCGCCAGGTACGCGCCTTAGTTGTCCTCAGCGGGACGCCGCCCGAACCGCCAGGTACGCGCCTCAGTTGTCACCTGTCCTCAGCGGGACGCCTCCCGAACCGCCAGGTACGCACCTCAGTTGTCACTTGTCCTCAGCGGGACGCCGCCCGAACCGCCAGGTACGCGCCTCAGTTGTCACCTCTGTCCTCCTCAGCGGGACGCCGCCCGAACCGCCAGGTACGCGCCTCAGTTGTCACCCCTCTCCTACTCAGCGGGACGCCTCCCGAACCGCCGGGTACGCGCCTTAGTTGTCATCTCTGTCCTCCTCAGCGGGACGCCTCCCGAACCGCCAGGTACGCGCCTCAGTTGTCACCTCTGTCCTCCTCAGCGGGACGCCGCCCGAACCGCCAGGTACGCGCCTCAGTTGTCACCTCTGTCCTCCTCAGCGGGACGCCGCCCGAACCGCCAGGTACGCGCCTCAGTTGTCACCTCTGTCCTCCTCAGCGGGACGCCTCCCGAACCGCCAGGTACGCGCCTCAGTTGTCACCTCTGTCCTCCTCAGCGGGACGCCGCCCGAACCGCCAGGTACGCGCCTTAGTTGTCACCTCTGTCCTCCTCAGCGGGACGCCTCCCGAACCGCCAGGTACGCGCCTCAGTTGTCACCTCTGTCCTCCTCAGCGGGACGCCGCCCGAACCGCCAGGTACGCGCCTCAGTTGTCACCTGTCCTCAGCGGGACGCCTCCCGAACCGCCAGGTACGCGCCTGAGTTGTCACCTCTGTCCTCCTCAGCGGGACGCCGCCCGAACCGCCAGGTACGCGCCTCAGTTGTCACCCCTCTCCTACTCAGCGGGACGCCTCCCGAACCGCCAGGTACGCGCCTTAGTTGTCACCTCTGTCCTCCTCAGCGGGACGCCGCCCGAACCGCCAGGTACGCGCCTCAGTTGTCACCTGTCCTCAGCGGGACGCCTCCCGAACCGCCAGGTACGCGCCTCAGTTGTCACCTCTGTCCTCCTCAGCGGGACGCCGCCCGAACCGCCAGGTACGCGCCTCAGTTGTCACCTCTGTCCTCCTCAGCGGGACGCCTCCCGAACCGCCAGGTACGCGCCTTAGTTGTCACCTCTGTCCTCCTCAGCGGGACGCCGCCCGAACCGCCAGGTACGCGCCTTAGTTGTCACCTCTGTCCTCCTCAGCGGGACGCCTCCCGAACCGCCAGGTACGCGCCTCAGTTGTCACCTCTGTCCTCCTCAGCGGGACGCCGCCCGAACCGCCAGGTACGCGCCTCAGTTGTCCTCAGCGGGACGCCTCCCGAACCGCCAGGTACGCGCCTCAGTTGTCACCTGTCCTCAGCGGGACGCCGCCCGAACCGCCAGGTACGCGCCTTAGTTGTCACCTGTCCTCAGCGGGACGCCGCCCGAACCGTCAGGTACGCGCCTCAGTTGTCACCTGTCCTCAGCGGGACGCCGCCCGAACCGCCAGGTACGCGCCTTAGTTGTCACCTGTCCTCAGCGGGACGCCGCCCGAACCGCCAGGTACGCGCCTCAGTTGTCACCTGTCCTCAGCGGGACGCCGCCCGAACCGCCAGGTACGCACCTCAGTTGTCACCTGTCCTCAGCGGGACGCCGCCCGAACCGCCAGGTACGCGCCTCAGTTGTCACCTGTCCTCAGCGGGACGCCTCCCGAACCGCCAGGTACGCGCCTCAGTTGTCACCTCTGTCCTCAGCGGGACGCCGCCCGAACCGCCAGGTACGCGCCTCAGTTGTCACCTCTGTCCTCCTCAGCGGGACGCCTCCCGAACCGCCAGGTACGCGCCTCAGTTGTCACCTCTGTCCTCCTCAGCGGGACGCCGCCCGAACCGCCAGGTACGCGCCTTAGTTGTCACCTGTCCTCAGCGGGACGCCGCCCGAACCGCCAGGTACGCGCCTCAGTTGTCACCTGTCCTCAGCGGGACGCCGCCCGAACCGCCAGGTACGCACCTCAGTTGTCACCTGTCCTCAGCGGGACGCCGCCCGAACCGCCAGGTACGCGCCTCAGTTGTCACCTGTCCTCAGCGGGACGCCTCCCGAACCGCCAGGTACGCGCCTCAGTTGTCACCTCTGTCCTCAGCGGGACGCCGCCCGAACCGCCAGGTACGCGCCTCAGTTGTCACCTGTCCTCAGCGGGACGCCGCCCGAACCGCCAGGTACGCACCTCAGTTGTCACCTGTCCTCAGCGGGACGCCGCCCGAACCGCCAGGTACGCGCCTCAGTTGTCACCTGTCCTCAGCGGGACGCCTCCCGAACCGCCAGGTACGCGCCTCAGTTGTCACCTCTGTCCTCAGCGGGACGCCGCCCGAACCGCCAGGTACGCGCCTCAGTTGTCACCTCTGTCCTCCTCAGCGGGACGCCTCCCGAACCGCCAGGTACGCGCCTCAGTTGTCACCTCTGTCCTATCCTGCTTCCAACGAATGGGAAGAATTCCTGTTAGAAGTTTAAAAAGTGTGCATTTGGAACAATATGTCTTCAAAAACGCTTTCTGTACGCCTCTTGTAGTGAGTAACACTATGTTGCAGTGATGTAACACTATGTTGCAGTGATGTAACACTATGTTGCTGTGATGTAACACTATGTTGCAGTGATGTAACACTATGTTTCAGTGATGTAACACTATGTTTCAGTTATGTAACACTATGTTGCAGTGATGTAACACTATGTTGCAGTGATGTTGCACTATGTTGCAGTGATGTAACACTATGTTGCAGTGATGTAACACTATGTTGCAGTGATGTAACACTATGTTGCAGTGATGTTGCACTATGTTGCAGTGATGTAACACTATGTTGCAGTGATGTAACACTATGTTGCAGTGATGTAACACTATGTTGCAGTGATGTTGCACGATGTTGCAGTGATGTAACACTATGTTGCAGTGATGTGGCACTATGTTTCAGTGATGTGGCACTATGTGCGTCTCCACCTGACGCGGCACGAGTACGAGCGGTACCTGCTGCTGGTCAATATCGGCACTGATGCCGGCCGGGGCCGGGCCTGGCTCCGATCGGCGCTGAACGAAAACTCACTCGAACGGTGCTTATACGGATTAGTATCTATTACATTCAGAGGGCATCGAACGGTGCTTATACGGATCAGTATCTATTACATTCAGAGGGCATCGAACGGTGCTTATACGGATCAGTATCTATTACATTCAGAGGGCATCGAACGGTGCTTATACGGATCAGTATCTATTACATTCAGAGGGCATCGAACGGTGCTTATACGGATCAGTATCTATTACATTCAGAGGGCATCGAACGGTGCTTATACGGATCAGTATCTATTACATTCAGAGGGCATCGAACGGTGCTTATACGGATCAGTATCTATTACATTCAGAGGGCATCGAACGGTGCTTATACGGATCAGTATCTATTACATTCAGAGGGCATCGAACGGTGCTTATACGGATCAGTATCTATTACATTCAGAGGGCATTGCACATGAAAGGTTGGCAACTGCAGCCCAGAGCGATCAGTGGAGGTTCGAGTGGATACAATTCACCACCTTCCCGGCGATAAATGACTGCAGTCGCATCTTCGGTAAAGCCCAAATACCACCGAAATTCACACATATTTCGAACAACATTCACCCCATTCACGCACATAACTCTACCGATTACGTCAGGCCAAAAGTTAGAAACTATCAACAGCACGGTTTCCGTCTTTTATATATTCTGGTTTCACAGCCGCCAAAGTTTCATGCATGCAATCTACAATCAATGTATTTTTTTTTAATCAGCTTTCTTGAATGTACCAAAGTAATACATATTGTTTGTGAATTGTGGGTGGCAATCGTGTTAAGTACATGGAGAGTGAGATTTGGGCACGTCTGTACTTGATATATGGCTGGTATGCGTTAAATATTTCGCGTGACCGGTGCACGTCTAACGCTGCAGGTACCTACACGCGCTGATCGGGGACCACGAGGGCATGGCCCGCTTCTACGAGCCGTGGGCGGTGCTGGCCGACCCGGAGAAGAACGCCATGCTGCCCAACATCGCTGCAGGTACGGCCCGTGTCGGATCTCTGCAGTGTGTCAGGTGTGTGCCGTGGCGCCGCTGCTGCACCTGTTGGGAGGTGCAAGCTCTGCCAGCAGTCGTCAGGCACACAAGTGTTCTCTGTGACGTTTTGCTGAGGCTCCTGATGATGTGTTGTTAATCGGTCGATATGGTGGTATCGGGCAGGGGCTGCTGTGGATATGGTGGTATCGGGCAGGGGCTGCTGTGGATATGATGGTATCGGTCGGGGGCTGCTGTGGATATGATGGTATCGGTCGGGGGCTGCTGTGGATATGATGGTATCGGTCGGGGGCTGCTGTGGATATGATGGTATCGGTCGGGGGCTGCTGTGGATATGATGGTATCGGGCAGGGGCTGCTGTGGATATGATGGTATCGGTCGGGGGCTGCTGTGGATATGATGGTATCGGTCGGGGGCTGCTGTGGATATGATGGTATCGGTCGGGGGCTGCTATCGATATGGTGGTATCGGTCGGGGGCTGCTGTGGATATGGTGGTATCGGGCAGGGGCTGCTGTGGATATGATGGTATCGGGCAGGGGCTGCTGTGGATATGGTGGTATCGGGCAGGGGCTGCTGTGGATATGATGGTATCGGTCGGGGGCTGCTGTGGATATGATGGTATCGGTCGGGGGCTGCTGTGGATATGATGGTATCGGGCAGGGGCTGCTGTGGATATGGTGGTATCGGGCAGGGGCTGCTGTGGATATGATGATATCGGTCGGGGGCTGCTGTGGATATGATGGTATCGGTCGGGGGCTGCTGTGGATATGATGGTATCGGGCAGGGGCTGCTGTGGATATGATGGTATCGGTCGGGGGCTGCTGTGGATATGATGGTATCGGGCAGGGGCTGCTGTGGATATGATGGTATCGGTCGGGGGCTGCTGTGGATATGATGGTATCGGTCGGGGGCTGCTGTGGATATGATGGTATCGGGCAGGGGCTGCTGTGGATATGATGGTATCGGTCGGGGGCTGCTGTGGATATGATGGTATCGGGCAGGGGCTGCTGTGGATATGATGGTATCGGTCGGGGGCTGCTGTGGATATGATGGTATCGGTCGGGGGCTGCTGTGGATATGGTGGTATCGGGCAGGGGCTGCTGTGGATATGGTGGTATCGGGCAGGGGCTGCTGTGGATATGGTGGTATCGGGCAGGGGCTGCTGTGGATATGATGGTATCGGGCAGGGGCTGCTGTGGATATGATGGTATCGGTCGGGGGCTGCTGTGGATATGATGATATCGGTCGGGTGCTGCTGTGGATATGATGGTATCGGTCGGGGGCTGCTGTGGATATGATGGTATCGGTCGGGGGCTGCTGTGGATATGATGGTATCGGTCGGGGGCTGCTGTGGATATGATGGTATCGGTCGGGGGCTGCTGTGGATATGATGGTATCGGCCGGGGGCTGCTGTGGATATGGTGGTATCGGGCAGGGGCTGCTGTGGATATGATGGTATCGGTCGGGGGCTGCTGTGGATATGATGGTATCGGTCGGGGGCTGCTGTGGATATGGTGGTATCGGGCAGGGACTGCTGTGGATATGATGGTATCGGGCAGGGGCTGCTGTGGATATGATGGTATCGGGCAGGGGCTGCTGTGGATATGATGGTATCGGGCAGGGGCTGCTGTGGATATGATGGTATCGGGCAGGGGCTGCTGTGGATATGATGGTATCGGTGGGGGGCTGCTGTGGATATGATGGTATCGGTCGGGGGCTGCTATGGATATGATGGTATCGGTCGGGGGCTGCTGTGGATATGATGGTATCGGGCAGGGGCTTCTGTGGATATGATGGTATCGGTCGGGGGCTGCTGTGGATATGGTGGTATCGGTCGGGGGCTGCTGTGGATATGATGGTATCGGGCAGGGGCTGCTGTGGATATGATGGTATCGGTCGGGGGCTGCTGTGGATATGATGGTATCGGTCGGGGGCTGCTGTGGATATGATGGTATCGGTCGGGGGCTGCTGTGGATATGATGGTATCGGTCGGGGGCTGCTGTGGATATGATGGTATCGGTCGGGGGCTGCTGTGGATATGATGGTATCGGTCGGGGGCTGCTGTGGATATGATGGTATCGGTCGGGGGCTGCTGTGGATATGATGGCATCGGTCGGGGGCTGCTGTGGATATGATGGTATCGGTCGGGGGCTGCTGTGGATATGATGATATCGGGCAGGGGCTGCTGTGGATATGATGGTATCGGGCAGGGGCTGCTGTGGATATGATGGTATCGGTCGGGGGCTGCTGTGGATATGATGGTATCGGTCGGGGGCTGCTGTCGATATGATGGTATCGGGCAGGGGCTGCTGTGGATATGATGGTATCGGTCGGGGGCTGCTGTGGATATGATGGTATCGGGCAGGGGCTGCTGTGGATATGATGGTATCGGTCGGGGGCTGCTGTGGATATGATGGTATCGGTCGGGGGCTGCTGTGGATATGATGGTATCGGGCGGGGGCTGCTGTGGATATGATGGTATCGGTCGGGGGCTGCTGTGGATATGATGGTATCGGTCGGGGACTGCTGTCGATATGATGGTATCGGTCGGGGGCTGCTGTGGATATGATGGTATCGGTCGGGGGCTGCTGTCGATATGATCGTATCGGTCGGGGGCGTCGCCACCTGGGGGAGCCGCTGCCCCCCCAGATTCGCAGGATTTTAACATTAGCCCTATGGGACTGCCCCCCCCCCCCTACACACAAAAAATGACTGTCCCCTAAACCCCTGGCTGCCCCCCCCCCCCCCCACCACCACTCCAAATTTGGTGGCGACGCCACTGTTATCGGGTGTGCTTGTGTTTATCCACAGATAACAGGAGATAACGCAGATAACAGGTCTCCCCTGCTATCTCTGGCGTGTCTCTGTGTGTGTGATGTGGGTGTTGTGCCCTAGTCCAATCAACAGTATTGCTAGAGATGACGTTGTTACCAAGTGCTTTTACGAGTGTTTTCTCTGACGTGTCTTGTCTGCAGCTGCTATGGCCGAGTTCAATTCCGTAATACTGCGACAGGTGACGCGCCTCGGTCTGTGTATCATGTGTGACTGACGTGTGTGACTGACGTGTGTGATGCGTCTCCGCCCGTCCCTCGGTCTGTGTATCATGTGTGACTGACGTGTGTGACTGACGTGTGACGCGTCTCCGCCCGTCCCTCGGTATGTGTATCATGTGTGACTGACGTGTGATGCGTCTCCGCCCGTCCCTCGGTCTGTGTATCATGTGTGACTGACGTGTGTGACTGACGTGTGACGCGTCTCCGCCCGTCCCTCGGTCTGTGTATCATGTGTGACTGACGTGTGTGACTGACGTGTGGCGCGTCTCCGCCCGTCCCTCGGTCTGTGTATCATGTGTGACTGACGTGTGCGACTGACGTGTGACGCGTCTCCGCCCGTCCCTCGGTCTGTGTATCATGTGTGACTGACGTGTGTGACTGACGTGTGTAACGCGTCTCCGCCCGTCCCTCGGTCTGTGTATCATGTGTGACTGACGTGTGTGACTGACGTGTGTAACGCGTCTCCGCCCGTCCCTCGGTCTGTGTATCATGTGTGACTGACGTGTGTGACTGACGTGTGACGCGTCTCCGCCCGTCCCTCGGTATGTGTATCATGTGTGACTGACGTGTGTGACTGACGTGTGACGCGTCTCCGCCCGTCCCTCGGTATGTGTATCATGTGTGACTGACGTGTGTGACTGACGTGTGACGCGTCTCCGCCCGTCCCTCGGTCTGTGTATCATGTGTGACTGACGTGTGATGCGTCTCCGCCCGTCCCTCGGTATGTGTATCATGTGTGACTGACGTGTGTGACTGACGTGTGACGCGTCTCCGCCCGTCCCTCGGTCTGTGTATCATGTGTGACTGACGTGTGTGACGCGTCTCCGCCCGTCCCTCGGTCTGTGTATCATGTGTGACTGACGTGTGTGACTGACGTGTGACGCGTCTCCGCCCGTCCCTCGGTCTGTGTATCATGTGTGACTGACGTGTGTGACTGACGTGTGACGCGTCTCCGCCCGTCCCTCGGTCTGTGTATCATGTGTGACTGACGTGTGTGACTGACGTGTGTAACGCGTCTCCGCCCGTCCCTCGGTCTGTGTATCATGTGTGACTGACGTGTGTGACGCGTCTCCGCCCGTCCATCGGTATGTGTATCATGTGTGACTGACGTGTGATGCGTCTCCGCCCGTCCCTCGGTATGTGTATCATGTGTGACTGACGTGTGTGACTGACGTGTGACGCGTCTCCGCCCGTCCCTCGGTCTGTGTATCATGTGTGACTGACGTGTGTGACGCGTCTCCGCCCGTCCCTCGGTCTGTGTATCATGTGTGACTGACGTGTGCGACTGACGTGTGACGCGTCTCCGCCCGTCCCTCGGTCTGTGTATCATGTGTGACTGACGTGTGTGACTGACGTGTGTGATGCGTCTCCGCCCGTCCCTCGGTCTGTGTATCATGTGTGACTGACGTGTGTGACTGACGTGTGCGATGCGTCTCCGCCCGTCCCTCAGTATGTGTATCATGTGTGACTGACGTGTGTGACTGACGTGTGACGCGTCTCCGCCCGTCCCTCGGTCTGTGTATCATGTGTGACTGACGTGTGTGACGCGTCTCCGCCCGTCCATCGGTATGTGTATCATGTGTGACTGACGTGTGTGACTGACGTGTGTGACTGACGTGTGACGCGTCTCCGCCGGTCCCTCGGTCTGTGTATCATGTGTGACTGACATGTGTGACTGACGTGTGATGCGTCTCCGCCCGTCCCTCGGTCTGTGTATCATGTGTGACTGACGTGTGTGACTGACGTGTGACGCGTCTCCGCCCGTCCCTCGGTCTGTGTATCATGTGTGACTGACGTGTGTGACGCGTCTCCGCCCGTCCATCGGTATGTGTATCATGTGTGACTGGCGTGTGTGACTGACGTGTGTGACGCGTCTCCGCCCGACCCCAGACCTCGGCGACCCGCCCCCGTGACCCGTGACCCGTAACCCGTGACCCGCCACCAGGTCTCAGCTCGGCGCCGCTATGACTCAGTCTAATCCCGCGGCTATACCGCTACTGACGCGTAGCAGTCACTTCACCCCGTCTGAAGAGGCCCCGTTCCACGGGCAGACCTCAGCTCGGCACCGTTCTGACGGTTGACGTCACCCCGTCTGACGTCATCCCGTCCCGCCGCCAGGCCTGAGCTCGGTGTTCTGTTCTGATATCTGACGTCACCCCGTTTGACGTCACCCGGTCCCGCCGCCAGGCCTCAGCTCGGTGTTCTGTTCTGATATCTGACGTCACCCCGTCTGACGTCATCCCGTCTGACGTTACCCGGTCCCGCCGCCAGGTCTCAGCTCTGTGCTGTTCGCCATCAGTATAGACCGAGAGGAGCTGAACGGGGCCCGACCTCGGCCCCGGCCCCGGCCTGCTGACCTCAGCTCAGCCGCCCCCCGACAGGACCCGGAGGCCGTCATCAAGGCACACTCTGTCGGTGAGGCCCGCAGTGACGAGGGGTGTCGGGTGTCGGAGTGTCGGGTGTCGGAGTGTCGGAGTGTCGGGGTGTCGGAGTGTCGGAGTGTCGGAGTGTCGGAGTGTCGGGTGTCGGAGTGTCGGGTGTCGGAGTGTCGGAGTGTCGGAGTGTCGGAGTGTCGGAGTGTCGGGTGTCGGAGTGTCAGGTGTCGGAGTGTCGGAGTGTCGGAGTGTCGGAGTGTCGGAGTGTCGGGTGTCGGAGTGTCAGGTGTCGGAGTGTCGGGGTGACGGGTGTCGGGTGTCGGAGTGTCGGGTGTCGGGTGTCGGAGTGTCGAGGGGTGTCGGAGTGTCGAGTGTCGGAGTGTCGGGTGTCGGAGTGTCGGGTGTCGGAGTGTCGGAGTGTTGGGTGTCGGGTGACGGGTGTCGGAGTGTCGGGTGTCGGGTGTCGGAGTGTCGGAGTGTCGGGTGTCGGAGTGTCGGAGTGTTGGGTGTCGGAGTGTCGGAGTGTTGGGTGTCGGGTGACGGGTGTCGGAGTGTCGGGTGTCGGGTGTCGGAGTGTCGGAGTGTCGGGTGTCGGAGTGTCGGAGTGTCGGAGTGTCGGGTGTCGGGGTGACGGGTGTCGGTTGTCGGGGTGACGGGTGTCGGTGAAGCCCGCCGCGGGGTTGCGGGGGCGGAGCTCGGCGTCAGTCGACTGACTACTGGAGGCAGTAGTGCAGCCGGGTGTTGATGAGTATTGGGTACTAACCAAGCCAGCGTAATGAACCCACGGTCACGGAGGGAGGCTGGGCGGCTTATATTCTGCACACGTGTCTTGTTTGAACGCTTAGCCGCAGCACGCACCATATTTATTCCACACTCATGACAATCTCCATTAGGATAAAGGATTGTTTCCGAGCACGGGCCACGCCGTCATGTAAAGTAAGGAATGGACAGACCAGGCCGGACCTGGTCCAGTCCGCTGTTGTCGGCCTCGGTGATGTGCCGCCAGTGACGCCCCGCTCTCTGTGTGTGTAGTGCTGTGCCGCCAGTGACGCCCCGCTGTGTGTGTGTGTGTGTGTGTGTGTGTGTGTGTGTGTGTGTGTGTGTGTGTGTGTGTGTGTGTGTGTGTGTGTGTGTGTGTGTGTGTGTGTGTGTGTGTGTGTGTGTGTGTGTGTGTGTGTGTGTGTGTGTGTGTGTGTGTGTGTGTGTGTGTGTGTGTGTGTGTGTGTGTGTGTGTGTGTGTGTGTGTGTGTGTGTGTGTGTGTGTGTGTGTGTGTGTGTGTGTGTGTGTGTGTGTGTGTGTGTGTGTGTGTGTGTGTGTGTGTGTGTGTGTGTGTGTGTGTGTGTGTGTGTGTGTGTGTGTGTGTGTGTGTGTGTGTGTGTGTGTGTGTGTGTGTGTGTGTGTGTGTGTGTGTGTGTGTGTGTGTGTGTGTGTGTGTGTGTGTGTGTGTGTGTGTGTGTGTGTGTGTGTGTGTGTGTGTGTGTGTGTGTGTGTGTGTGTGTGTGTGTGTGTGTGTGTGTGTGTGTGTGTGTGTGTGTGTGTGTGTGTGTGTGTGTGTGTGTGTGTGTGTGTGTGTGTGTGTGTGTGTGTGTGTGTGTGTGTGTGTGTGTGTGTGTGTGTGTGTGTGTGTGTGTGTGTGTGTGTGTGTGTGTGTGTGTGTGTGTGTGTGTGTGTGTGTGTGTGTGTGTGTGTGTGTGTGTGTGTGTGTGTGTGTGTGTGTGTGTGTGTGTGTGTGTGTGTGTGTGTGTGTGTGTGTGTGTGTGTGTGTGTGTGTGTGTGTGTGTGTGTGTGTGTGTGTGTGTGTGTGTGTGTGTGTGTGTGTGTGTGTGTGTGTGTGTGTGTGTGTGTGTGTGTGTGTGTGTGTGTGTGTGTGTGTGTGTGTGTGTGTGTGTGTGTGTGTGTGTGTGTGTGTGTGTGTGTGTGTGTGTGTGTGTGTGTGTGTGTGTGTGTGTGTGTGTGTGTGTGTGTGTGTGTGTGTGTGTGTGTGTGTGTGTGTGTGTGTGTGTGTGTGTGTGTGTGTGTGTGTGTGTGTGTGTGTGTGTGTGTGTGTGTGTGTGTGTGTGTGTGTGTGTGTGTGTGTGTGTGTGTGTGTGTGTGTGTGTGTGTGTGTGTGTGTGTGTGTGTGTGTGTGTGTGTGTGTGTGTGTGTGTGTGTGTGTGTGTGTGTGTGTGTGTGTGTGTGTGTGTGTGTGTGTGTGTGTGTGTGTGTGTGTGTGTGTGTGTGTGTGTGTGTGTGTGTGTGTGTGTGTGTGTGTGTGTGTGTGTGTGTGTGTGTGTGTGTGTGTGTGTGTGTGTGTGTGTGTGTGTGTGTGTGTGTGTGTGTGTGTGTGTGTGTGTGTGTGTGTGTGTGTGTGTGTGTGTGTGTGTGTGTGTGTGTGTGTGTGTGTGTGTGTGTGTGTGTGTGTGTGTGTGTGTGTGTGTGTGTGTGTGTGTGTGTGTGTGTGTGTGTGTGTGTGTGTGTGTGTGTGTGTGTGTGTGTGTCGGCAGATGTGCGCTCTTCTCGCCCCGGTGGTCGCCGCCGCCGTCGCCGGGTGCAGGCGCACGTGGTATCTCTGGACGGCGATGACGCCAGCGCGGTGGCGTCGCCGAGCTGGCGGTCGGCGCCGGCCACGTGCGTCTCGTCGCCGGCGCCAGAGCAGACGGGACCGGCCGGCGGCGGACACGCCTTCTCGTTTGACGGCGGCGGTGGAGAGCACGACGGCAGCAGCCGGTCGGAGCACTCGCTGCCGGGCACCAGCAGCGGCGAGGATGTCACCAGGTCAGAGTCCTCGCACTGCAGACACAGGCCGGAACCGTGTGCAGCCCGTAACTCACCATGATCACACAGCAAACACAGCCAAGGATCCCCAGATAGCTGCGTTTTGATCACACAGAAAACACAGCCAACGATCCCGAGATAGCTGTGTTTTGATCACACAGCAAACACAGCCAAGGATCCCCAGATAGCTGCGTTTTGATCACACAGCAAACACAGCCAA
This sequence comes from Chirona hameri, assembly GCA_036785665.1. Taxonomy (NCBI): domain Eukaryota; kingdom Metazoa; phylum Arthropoda; class Thecostraca; order Balanomorpha; family Balanidae; genus Chirona; species Chirona hameri. The sequence continues at coordinate 66,382 of JAXIVJ010003678.1, read as the reverse complement.
GCATCCCCAGATAGCTGCGTTTTGATCACACAGAAAACGCAGCCAACGATCCCGAGATAGCTGCGTTTTGATCACACAGCAAACACAGCCAACGATCCCGAGATAGCTGCGTTTTGATCACACAGCAAACACAGCCAACGATCCCGAGATAGCTGTGTTTTGATCACACAGCAAACACAGCCAACGATCCCGAGATAGCTGCGTTTTGATCACACAGCAAACAGCCAAGGATCCCGAGATAGCTGCGTTTTGATCACACAGCAAACACAGCCAACGATCCCGAGATAGCTGCGTTTTGACCACACAGCAAACACAGCCAACGATCCCGAGATAGCTGCGTTTTGATCACGCAGCAAACACAGCCAACGATCCCGAGATAGCTGCGTTTTGACCACACAGCAAACATAGCCAACTCTCACCCCAATCATAATAATAATAATGATCCCGAGATAGCTGCGTTTTGATCACACAGCAAACACAGCCAACGATCCCGAGATAGCTGCGTTTTGATCACACAGCGAACACAGCCAACGATCCCGAGATCGCTGCGTATTGACCACACAGCAAACACAGCCAACGATCCCGAGATCGCTGCGTATTGACCACACAGCAAACACAGCCAACGATCCCGAGATAGCTGCGTTTTGATCACACAGCAAACACAGCCAACGATCCCGAGATCGCTGCGTTTTGATCACACAGCAAACACAGCCAACGATCCCGAGATAGCTGCGTTTTGATCACACAGCGAACACAGCCAACGATCCCGAGATAGCTGCGTATTGACCACACAGCAAACACAGCCAACGATCCCGAGATCGCTGCGTATTGACCACACAGCAAACACAGCCAACGATCCCGAGATGGCTGCGTATTGACCACACAGCAAACACAGCCAACGATCCCGAGATAGCTGCCTGCGTTTTGATCACACAGCGAACACAGCCAACGATCCCGAGATAGCTGCGTTTTGATCACACAGCAAACACAGCCAACGATCCCGAGATAGCTGTGTTTTGATCACACAGCAAACACAGCCAACGATCCCGAGATAGCTGTGTTTTGATCACACAGCGAACACAGCCAACGATCCCGAGATAGCTGCGTTTTGATCACACAGCGAACACAGCCAACGATCCCGAGATCGCTGCGTTTTGATCACACAGCGAACACAGCCAACGATCCCGAGATAGCTGCGTATTGATCACACAGCAAACACAGCCAACGATCCCGAGATCGCTGCGTTTTGACCACACAGCAAACACAGCCAACGATCCCGAGATCGCTGTGTATTGACGTGATGCATGCAGGGCGGGTTTGATAAAATGCATATTCTTTGTTTATTTTGTTTTACATGGCATTCAATGTCGCCGAGTGTATTTTCGCGATATTAGCCATTTTGTCGTTTTTAATGTTTGCCGAAGGACGGTGGGTAGATGGGCCCGGTGGTGCACATATCGTCCCCTGTCGTGCTCTGGTAGAGATCTGCTCTGCTCGTGGAAAACACCTACCGGCCCACCCAGCTCGAACACTCTGGTGCTGAGTGAAACGGCGGACAGATTCCTATCGAGAGATGGCGCCTTCCTATCGTGTTTTGTGCCGACAGACTGGAGGAGGCGGGTGTGGAGACTCCTCAGCAGCTGCGACCGTGTGGGCCCGACACGGGGGACGCCGCCTCCCTCACCTTGCAGCTGGACACTGCCAGCGGTCGATACAGCGTGTCCCCGGCCGAGCCTGCAGCGTCAGACGCGGTCAGTAGGGAACCTCACACACTGCCAGCGACCGATACAGCGTGTCCCCGGCCGAGCCTGCAGCGTCAGACGCGGTCAGTAGGGAACCTCACACACTGCCAGCGACCGATACAGCGTGTCCCCGGCCGAGCCTGCAGCGTCAGACGCGGTCAGTAGGGAACCTCCCACACTGCCAGCGGTCGATACAGCGTGTCCCCGGCCGAGCCTGCAGCGTCAGACGCGGTCAGTAGGGAACCTCCCACACTGCCAGCGGTCGATACAGCGTGTCCCCGGCCGAGCCTGCAGCGTCAGACGCGGTCAGTAGGGAACCTCCCACACTGCCAGCGGTCGATACAGCGTGTCCCCGGCCGAGCCTGCAGCGTCAGACGCGGTCAGTAGGGAACCTCCCACACTGCCAGCGGTCGATACAGCGTGTCCCCGGCCGAGCCTGCAGCGTCAGACGCGGTCAGTAGGGAACCTCACACACTGCCAGCGGTCGATGCAGCGTGTCCCCGGCCGAGCCTGCAGCGTCAGACGCGGTCAGTAGGGAACCTCCCACACTGCCAGCGACCGATACAGCGTGTCCCCGGCCGAGCCTGCAGCGTCAGACGCGGTCAGTAAACAGCCAGACGCGGTCAGTAGGGAACCTCACACACTGCCAGCGACCGATACAGCGTGTCCCCGGCCGAGCCTGCAGCGTCAGACGCGGTCAGTAAACAGCCAGACGCGGTCAGTAGGGAACCTCACACACTGCCAGCGACCGATACAGCGTGTCCCCGGCCGAGCCTGCAGCGTCAGACGCGGTCAATAGGGAACCTCCCACACTGCCAGCGACCGATACAGCGTGTCCCCGGCCGAGCCTGCAGCGTCAGACGCGGTCAGTAGGGAACCTCCCACACTGCCAGCGGTCGATACAGCGTGTCCCCGGCCGAGCCTGCAGCGTCAGACGCGGTCAGTAGGGAACCTCCCACACTGCCAGCGACCGATACAGCGTGTCCCCGGCCGAGCCTGCAGCGTCAGACGCGGTCAGTAGGGAACCTCCCACACTGCCAGCGACCGATACAGCGTGTCCCCGGCCGAGCCTGCAGCGTCAGACGCGGTCAGTAGGGAACCTCACACACTGCCAGCGACCGATACAGCGTGTCCCCGGCCGAGCCTGCAGCGTCAGACACGGTCAGTAGGGAACCTCACACACTGCCAGCGACCGATACAGCGTGTCCCCGGCCGAGCCTGCAGCGTCAGACGCGGTCAGTAGGGAACCTCCCACACTGCCAGCGGTCGATACAGCGTGTCCCCGGCCGAGCCTGCAGCGTCAGACGCGGTCAGTAGGGAACCTCCCACACTGCCAGCGGTCGATACAGTGTGTCCCCGGCCGAGCCTGCAGCGTCAGACGCGGTCAGTAGGGAACCTCCCACACTGCCAGCGGTCGATACAGCGTGTCCCCGGCCAAGCCTGCAGCGTCAGACGCGGTCAGTAGGGAACCTCACACACTGCCAGCGGTCGATACAGCGTGTCCCCGGCCGAGCCTGCAGCGTCAGACGCGGTCAGTAGGGAACCTCCCACACTGCCAGCGACCGATACAGCGTGTCCCCGGCCGAGCCTGCAGCGTCAGACGCGGTCAGTAGGGAATCTCACACACTGCCAGCGGTCGATACAGCGTGTCCCCGGCCGAGCCTGCAGCGTCAGACGCGGTCAGTAGGGAACCTCACACACTGCCAGCGACCGATACAGCGTGTCCCCGGCCGAGCCTGCAGCGTCAGACGCGGTCAGTAGGGAACCTCCCACACTGCCAGCGACCGATACAGCGTGTCCCCGGCCGAGCCTGCAGCGTCAGACGCGGTCAGTAGGGAACCTCACACACTGCCAGCGGTCGATACAGCGTGTCCCCGGCCGAGCCTGCAGCGTCAGACGCGGTCAGTAGGGAACCTCACACACTGCCAGCGGTCGATACAGCGTGTCCCCGGCCGAGCCTGCAGCGTCAGACGCGGTCAGTAGGGAACCTCACACACTGCCAGCGGTCGATACAGCGTGTCCCCGGCCGAGCCTGCAGCGTCAGACGCGGTCAGTAGGGAACCTCACACACTGCCAGCGGTTGATACAGCGTGTCCCCGGCCGAGCCTGCAGCGTCAGACGCGGTCAGTAGGGAACCTCCCACACTGCCAGCGGTCGATACAGCGTTTCCCCGGCCGAGCCTGCAGCGTCAGACGCGGTCAGTAGGGAACCTCACACACTGCCAGCGACCGATACAGCGTGTCCCCGGCCGAGCCTGCAGCGTCAGACGCGGTCAGTAGGGAACCTCACACACTGCCAGCGACCGATACAGCGTGTCCCCGGCCGAGCCTGCAGCGTCAGACGCGGTCAGTAGGGAACCTCACACACTGCCAGCGGTCGATACAGCGTGTCCCCGGCCGAGCCTGCAGCGTCAGACGCGGTCAGTAGGGAACCTCCCACACTGCCAGCGGTCGATACAGCGTGTCCCCGGCCGAGCCTGCAGCGTCAGACGCGGTCAGTAGGGAACCTCACACACTGCCAGCGACCGATACAGCTTGTCCCCGGCCGAGCCTGCAGCGTCAGACGCGGTCAGTAGGGAACCTCACACACTGCCAGCGACCGATACAGCGTGTCCCCGGCCGAGCCTGCAGCGTCAGACGCGGTCAGTAGGGAACCTTCCACACTGCCAGCGGTCGATACAGCGTGTCCCCGGCCGAGCCTGCAGCGTCAGACGCGGTCAGTAGGGAACCTCACACACTGCCAGCGGTCGATACAGTGTGTCCCCGGCCGAGCCTGCAGCGTCAGACGCGGTCAGTAGGGAACCTCACATACTGCCAGCGGTCGATACAGCGTGTCCCCGGCCGAGCCTGCAGCGCCAGACGCGGTCAGTAGGGAACCTCACACACTGCCAGCGGTCGATACAGCGTGTCCCCGGCCGAGCCTGCAGCGTCAGACGCGGTCAGTAGGGAACCTCACACACTGCCAGCGGTCGATACAGCGTGTCCCCGGCCGAGCCTGCAGCGTCAGACGCGGTCAGTAGGGAACCTCACACACTGCCAGCGGTCGATACAGCGTGTCCCCGGCCGAGCCTGCAGCGTCAGACGCGGTCAGTAGGGAACCTCACACACTGCCAGCGGTCGATACAGCGTGTCCCCGGCCGAGCCTGCAGCGTCAGACGCGGTCAGTAAACAGCCAGACGCGGTCAGTAGGGAACCTCCCACACTGCCAGCGACCGATACAGCGTGTCCCCGGCCGAGCCTGCAGCGTCAGACGCGGTCAGTAGGGAACCTCACACACTGCCAGCGGTCGATACAGCGTGTCCCCGGCCGAGCCTGCAGCGTCAGACACGGTCAGTAGGGAACCTCCCACACTGCCAGCGGTCGATACAGTGTGTCCCCGGCCGAGCCTGCAGCGTCAGACGCGGTCAGTAGGGAACCTCACACACTGCCAGCGGTCGATACAGCGTGTCCCCGGCCGGGCCTGCAGCGTCAGACGCGGTCAGTAGGGAACCTCACACACTGCCAGCGGTCGATACAGCGTGTCCCCGGCCGAGCCTGCAGCGTCAGACACGGTCAGTAGGGAACCTCCCACACTGCCAGCGGTCGATACAGTGTGTCCCCGGCCGAGCCTGCAGCGTCAGACGCGGTCAGTAGGGAACCTCCCACACTGCCAGCGACCGATACAGCGTGTCCCCGGCCGAGCCTGCAGCGTCAGACGCGGTCAGTAGGGAACCTCCCACACTGCCAGCGGTCGATACAGCGTGTCCCCGGCCGAGCCTGCAGCGTCAGACGCGGTCAGTAGGGAACCTCACACACTGCCAGCGACCGATACAGCGTGTCCCCGGCCGAGCCTGCAGCGTCAGACGCGGTCAGTAGGGAACCTCCCACACTGCCAGCGGTCGATACAGCGTGTCCCCGGCCGAGCCTGCAGCGTCAGACGCGGTCAGTAGGGAACCTCCCACACTGCCAGCGGTCGATACAGCGTGTCCCCGGCCGAGCCTGCAGCGTCAGACGCGGTCAGTAGGGAACCTCCCACACTGCCAGCGACCGATACAGCGTGTCCCCGGCCGAGCCTGCAGCGTCAGACACGGTCAGTAGGGAACCTCCCACACTGCCAGCGGTCGATACAGCGTGTCCCCGGCCGAGCCTGCAGCGTCAGACGCGGTCAGTAGGGAACCTCCCACACTGCCAGCGGTCGATACAGCGTGTCCCCGGCCGAGCCTGCAGCGTCAGACACGGTCAGTAGGGAACCTCCCACACTGCCAGCGGTCGATACAGCGTGTCCCCGGCCGAGCCTGCAGCGTCAGACGCGGTCAGTAGGGAACCTCACACACTGCCAGCGGTCGATACAGCGTGTCCCCGGCCGAGCCTGCAGCGTCAGACGCGGTCAGTAGGGAACCTCACACACTGCCAGCGGTCGATACAGCGTGTCCCCGGCCGAGCCTGCAGCGTCAGACGCGGTCAGTAGGGAACCTCACACACTGCCAGCGGTCGATACAGCGTGTCCCCGGCCGAGCCTGCAGCGTCAGACGCGGTCAGTAGGGAACCTCACACACTGCCAGCGGTCGATACAGCGTGTCCCCGGCCGAGCCTGCAGCGTCAGACGCGGTCAGTAGGGAACCTCCCACACTGCCAGCGACCGATACAGCGTGTCCCCGGCCGAGCCTGCAGCGTCAGACGCGGTCAGTAGGGAACCTCCCACACTGCCAGCGACCGATACAGTGTGTCCCCGGCCGAGCCTGCAGCGTCAGACGCGGTCAGTAGGGAACCTCCCACACTGCCAGCGACCGATACAGCGTGTCCCCGGCCGAGCCTGCAGCGTCAGACGCGGTCAGTAGGGAACCTCACACACTGCCAGCGACCGATACAGCGTGTCCCCGGCCGAGCCTGCAGCGTCAGACGCGGTCAGTAGGGAACCTCACACACTGCCAGCGGTCGATACAGCGTGTCCCCGGCCGAGCCTGCAGCGTCAGACGCGGTCAGTAGGGAACCTCCCACACTGCCAGCGGTCGATACAGCGTGTCCCCGGCCGAGCCTGCAGCGTCAGACGCGGTCAGTAAACAGTCAGACGCGGTCAGTAGGGAACCTCCCACACTGCCGGCGACCGATACAGCGTGTCCCCGGCCGAGCCTGCAGCGTCAGACGCGGTCAGTAGGGAACCTCACACACTGCCAGCGGTCGATACAGCGTGTCCCCGGCCGAGCCTGCAGCGTCAGACGCGGTCAGTAAACAGTCAGACGCGGTCAGTAGGGAACCTCCCACACTGCCAGCGACCGATACAGCGTGTCCCCGGCCGAGCCTGCAGCGTCAGACGCGGTCAGTAGGGAACCTCACACACTGCCAGCGGTCGATACAGCGTGTCCCCGGCCGAGCCTGCAGCGTCAGACGCGGTCAGTAGGGAACCTCCCACACTGCCAGCGACCGATACAGCGTGTCCCCGGCCGAGCCTGCAGCGTCAGACGCGGTCAGTAGGGAACCTCACACACTGCCAGCGGTCGATACAGCGTGTCCCCGGCCGAGCCTGCAGCGTCAGACGCGGTCAGTAGGGAACCTCCCACACTGCCAGCGGTCGATACAGCGTGTCCCCGGCCGAGCCTGCAGCGTCAGACGCGGTCAGTAGGGAACCTCCCACACTGCCAGCGACCGATACAGTGTGTCCCCGGCCGAGCCTGCAGCGTCAGACGCGGTCAGTAGGGAACCTCCCACACTGCCAGCGACCGATACAGCGTGTCCCCGGCCGAGCCTGCAGCGTCAGACACGGTCAGTAGGGAACCTCCCACACTGCCAGCGGTCGATACAGCGTGTCCCCGGCCGAGCCTGCAGCGTCAGACACGGTCAGTAGGGAACCTCCCACACTGCCAGCGGTTGATACAGCGTGTCCCCGGCCGAGCCTGCAGCGTCAGACACGGTCAGTAGGGAACCTCCCACACTGCCAGCGGTCGATACAGCGTGTCCCCGGCCGAGCCTGCAGCGTCAGACGCGGTCAGTAGGGAACCTCCCACACTGCCAGCGGTCGATACAGCGTGTCCCCGGCCGAGCCTGCAGCGTCAGACACGGTCAGTAGGGAACCTCCCACACTGCCAGCGGTCGATACAGCGTGTCCCCGGCCGAGCCTGCAGCGTCAGACGCGGTCAGTAGGGAACCTCACACACTGCCAGCGGTCGATACAGCGTGTCCCCGGCCGAGCCTGCAGCGCCAGACGCGGTCAGTAGGGAACCTCACACACTGCCAGCGGTCGATACAGCGTGTCCCCGGCCGAGCCTGCAGTGTCAGACGCGGTCAGTAGGGAACCTCACACACTGCCAGCGGTCGATACAGTGTGTCCCCGGCCGAGCCTGCAGCGTCAGACGCGGTCAGTAGGGAACCTCCCACACTGCCAGCGGTCGATACAGCGTGTCCCCGGCCGAGCCTGCAGCGTCAGACGCGGTCAGTAGGGAACCTCACACACTTCCAGCGACCGATACAGCGTGTCCCCGGCCGAGCCTGCAGCGTCAGACGCGGTCAGTAGGGAACCTCACACACTGCCAGCGGTCGATACAGCGTGTCCCCGGCCGAGCCTGCAGCGTCAGACGCGGTCAGTAGGGAACCTCACACACTGCCAGCGGTCGATACAGCGTGTCCCCGGCCGAGACACGGTCAGTAGGGGAGGGAGAGGCACGAACATCACATACACTGCAGCCATACTCTGCCGAGCTGACCCGAGGAGTCGGCGCGCACTAAAACCACAACAAACAAACAAACACTGCAGCTGAGCCGTACTGCACCACCACACAGCCTGTCGCGCTTTCAGCCGTCAGCAGCCTGCCCTCGTTATCTAGACCAGCGACCAGCCTCTGAACGTAGCACCGACAGTGCAGACAGACAGTGTTGATCGTTAGCCGCCGAGTATTATACAGGTAATGTGGTCGCATCTGACGCGGCTGCTTTGCGGCCTGACCTGGCCTGTAGAGCCGCGTTGGCCTCGGCCGGCCTAACCTTAGCCAGCCGCCGGTCCGTTACGGGTACTCTGTCATCCAAATGAAGAAGCCGCTCCTTCTGCCCGTCCACAGGTGGTGTGTAACGGGCTGGCCAGCTCTGTGGAGTCGGCCGACGACGCCAGCGACGCGGCGGCGACGGCACGGCGCCCGTCAGCCGGAGCTGTTTGCCTCGCCGACCGGGGGGAGACCGCCGCCTCCCTGTCAGAGAGTGAGTCTCACCGTCTCGCTGGCCAGGCAACATTGACAATGTCGGAGTAGTTTATGTTGGACATCGTGCTTCGAAGCCAGATATCATTATGTAGGGTCACGATGGCCCGAAACCTGCGGCTCTGCGGGCCGGCCGGTCGGCCGGCGGAATTCGGCCGCTCTGCGCCGCCGGGGATAACCGGCCGGTGACCGGCGGCTGAGCCACGGGGTCGCGGGGCAATCGTCGGCGGGCGGCCGGCTGGTGCGATACACACTCCACAGTGTTACCGAGTGTAAGGACGGCACGGAGACGAGGACGACTAAGGCTCCCAGCAATTATGTGCCAAACAAACACTAGAGTATCGCTATGTTTTCTGCTTGATTAATATTGGGTATGCGTTACGATTGGATGCGACTTCCTATTGGATCAGTGTACGTACCGCTTGTACGGAATGTGACGCGAACAAATTATGTCCTATTCCCGTCACATATGATCACATTTGTATGTCCGCCTGTTGTATGTCCGCCTGTTGTAATGTCCGCCTGTTGTATGACCGCCTGTTGTATGTCCGCCTGTTACTCCTCTTTATGTAGATCTGTATCCTGTAGATCTGTACCCTGTTGTCTGTATCACATCTGAGCAGCTGACGGCTGTGTGTGTATAACTGTTGGCTGTATCACATCTGAGCAGCTGACGGCTGTATGTGTATAACTGTTGTCTGTATCACATCTGAGCAGCTGACGGCTGTGTGTGTATAACTGTTGTCTGTATCACATCTGAGCAGCTGACGGCTGTACGTGTATAATTGTTGTCTGTATCACATCTGAGCAGCTGACGGCTGTATGTGTATTGTAGCCGTTGTCTATGGTTATTTAACTTCTTCACTCCCCTGCGCACTTCTCCGCTTCCAGGGACACTCCAGCTCTGCTTCTGCTTTTATATTAACAAACTTGTAAGCACGAATCCCAACGCTCCACAGCCAACACGTCCGTCCGACACCAGGCCACCACGAGCTCTCTCGCTCTCGCGCACCGCCGGCCCGCTCGTCCCAGCGCCGCCGCCGCGGGGCACCGGCGAGGTGACCCGCGCAGGGGCGGCACCAGACCGGCGGCCCCGGCCCGCGCACCAGCGAGCCCGACCGGGACGCCGCCGACCGGCGCGCCCCGGCGCCGCCCATGCGGCAGGTCGAGCCGACCAGCACTGACCGGCCCGGCAGGGGAGTGGGGACGGCCGCCGCAGCGCGACAGCGCGGCGAGATGACACACACACACGTCTACAGTATAACTGTTGTCTGTATCACATCTGAGCAGCTGACGGCTGTATGTGTATAACTGTTGCCTGTGCTGTGGTCAGGTGAGCTGCGTCAGGCGCTGGTGGCCGTCAGCGCGCAGCGGGCGGCGCTGAGTGACCAGGTGTCCGAACTGCGAACAGAGCTGGCCTCTGTCCACCAGCAGCGGGACCGCCTCAGGTCAGTAGGATGCTGGGACCAGCAGCGGGACCGCCTCAGGTCAGTAGGATGCTCACACCAGCAGCGGGACCGCCTCAGGTCAGTAGGATGATGGGACCAGCAGCGGGACCGCCTCAGGTCAGTAGGATGCTGGGACCAGCAGCGGGACCGCCTCAGGTCAGGACTCAGGAGGGACGAAACAGTACCTTGCTCCCGAAGATACTGTTCTGCTTATCGAAAATGTGTATAAATACTAGTTTTCGTCATCGGTAAAGTTGCCCTTTACTAGCTAGATAGACGCGTACTGTCGGGCTGACTCATTTCTTAACTCTGGTGGTGTCCGCATGAATGCTGAACTCGGGTCCTGTGTCTGATTTGCAGAGAAGAAGCAGAGGCCAGCAGCGCGGCGTCGGGGGAAAAGTTGGCTGTGTTGGAAAGCAAACGGCTGACCTCCGAGAGGTAGGCGCTACCCGGAGCCTTACCAACATACCCCCCACCACTCTGTTCACTTCGTTAATATGCATTGGACAAATTGGCCTGACGCACCGAACATAAGCGTTCGGGTCTGAATAGTACTGTCGGTCGTTGCTACCACGTTGTGCGAATCACTGGGTGGTGTGCGTGTGCGTGTGCGTGTGCGTGTGCGTGTGCGTGTGCGTGTGCGTGTGCGTGTGCGTGTGCGTGTGCGTGTGCGTGTGCGTGTGGGCGGGTGTGCGTGCGTGCGTGAGTGCGTGCGTGCGTGCGTGCGTGTGTGTGTGTGTGTGTGTGTGTGTGTGTGTGTGTGTGTGTGTGTGTGTGTGTGTGCGTGTGCGTGTGCGTGTGCGTGTGCGTGTGCGTGTGCGTGTGCGTGTGCGTGTGCGTGTGCGTGCGTGTGCGTGTGCGTGTGCGTGTGCGTGTGTGTGTGTGTGTGTGTGTGTGTGTGTGTGGGGGGGGGGGGTGGGTGGGTGGGTGGGTGGGTGGGTGGGTGGGTGGGTGGGTGGGGGGGGGGGGGGGGTGGGGGGGGTGGGTGGGTGGGTGGGTCGCGTTTGCATTTGAATCACGCTCCACCGTCCTGAACTACATCTCTCAGTTTGTACCGTGGCAGAGCAAACGTTCCACCCCACCACCGTCCTGAAGCCAGCGGTGTGCCTTTGCCGCGCCAGAGAGAACGTTGAGCCCATCGTTCCGAAATAACGGTGCCCTGTCGCGCGGCAGAGAGAACGGCATCCTGAAGCACCAGCTGAAGAACTACGTCAGCGCGGTGCAGCAACTGCGGCACGGCTCGCCGCACGAGATCCTGGAGCAGCTGCAGCGCGAGCAGCGGAGCTCGGAGCAACAGGCGCAGCAGCGCCACGACGATTACCACGCCGAGGCAGAGGCCTACCAGCACAAACTCATACAGGTCAGCCGCCTGTATGCCTGTACAATGGGCCTGTATAGTGTATAATGTTGTGGTTTGCTAATAACGCCGCGTTGCGGTGGTGGTGTGCTGCGGGAACGACGGTGCCAGAAGCTCATTAGCAAACCACAACATTGGGATGTCGCTAGGATACCTCCCCCAAACGTGTCCTTCATGCTCCTCCGGGGCCTATTAAGGGTCTAATGACGAGTTATTCTCGTGATGTTGAGCGGTTGAATCGACAGTGGTTTGCTGGCAGTCTGTCTGCCGGTCCGTCGTCAGCGATCTGACCGTCCGCGTGATCCCGTCTTATCTGACCGTCCGCGTGATCCCGTCTTATCTGACCGTCCGCGTGATCCCGTCTTATCTGACCGTCCGCGTGATCCCGTCTTATCTGACCGTCTGCGTGATCCCTTCTTATCTGACCGTCCGCGTGATCCCTTCTTATCTGACCGTCCACGTGATCCCTTCTTATCTGACCGTCCGCGTGATCCCGTCTTATCTGACCGTCCGCGTGATCCATTCTTATCTGACCGTCCACGTGATCCCTTCTTATCTGACCGTCCGCGTGATCCCGTCTTATCTGACCGTCCGCGTGATCCCGTCTTATCTGACCGTCCGCGTGATCCCGTCTTATCTGACCGTCCGCGTGATCCCTTCGTATCTGACCGTCCGCGTGATCCCGTCTTATCTGACCGTCCGCGTGATCCCGTCTTATCTGACCGTCCGCGTGATCCCTTCTTACCTGACCGTCCGCGTGATCCCGTCTTATCTGACCGTCCGCGTGATGCCGTCTTATCTGACCGTCTGCGTGATCCCGTCTTATCTGACCGTCCGCGTGATCCCTTCTTACCTGACCGTCCGCGTGATCCCTTCTTACCTGACCGTCCGCGTGATCCCTTCTTACCTGACCGTCCGCGTGATCCCGTCTTATCTGCCCGTCCGCGTGATGCCGTATTATCTGACCGTCCGCGTGATCCCGCCTTATCTGACCGTCCGCGTGATCCCTTCTTACCTGACCGTCCGCGTGATCCCTTCTTACCTGACCGTCCGCGTGATCCCTTCTTACCTGACCGTCCGCGTGATCCCGTCTTATCTGACCGTCCGCGTGATCCCTTCTTCAGGTGGCGGAGATGCACGGCGAGCTGATGGAGTTTAACGAGCGGCTGCAGGCGCGGCTGACGCGGCGGGAGCGTCAGCTGGCCTCGCTGCGGGCCGAGCTGGCCGAGTGCGGCGTCAGCGGGCCCGCCTCAGACACCTCCGAGCACGATGAGCCGGCGGCGGCGGACGGGGACGCCGAGCGGCCGCCGCCGCCGCCCCGCGTCCACTGCTGGATCCCCTCCGCCTTCCTCAGCGGAGCCGGCAACAGCGCACACCACGTCTACCAGGTGGGTGGCGGGACGGGGGCGCCCGAGACGCAGGCACGAGAAACAAAACGCGATGTACCAAACATTGGGTCAGGCACGTAGGTGGGAGGGCTTTTTGGCCGCCGACGAGACCGCGTGAAGCGCGGTAGCGTGGTCTTTAGGGAGCTTATAGAACTTCAGAGGCCCTTTAGGACCACCAGGGCCCTCTGAAAGACCAGAGGGCCCCATGAACGTTCAAAAGGACCCTGTGCAGGTCAGAAGGGCCCCTGTCTAGACCGAAAGGGTCCCTGGGCGAGTCAGAAGGGCCCTGAACATGCCGAATTGGCCCATAGCCAGCTCGGAGGGGCCCCAGGACAAGTCGGAGGGCCCCTGAGCATGTCGGCAGGGCGACAAAGCAGCCAGCGCAGTCCCTTGCCAGGTCGGAAGGACCCCTTAGAAGGCTGGAGGGCCCGGCCTGGACAGACCCCTGGGAAGTTCCAAGGACCCCTATGCAGGTCGGAGGGGCTCCTGAACACACCGAAAGGGCCCCTGGGTGGGTCAGAAGGGCCCTGAACATGCCGAATGAGCCCCTAGCCAGCACAGAGGGGCCCTGGGTAGGTCGGGCCCTTTCAACGCTCGGGAAGGGGCTCTTTTGAGGCGCCCCCCCCCCCCCCCCCCGGGGGCGAAATCCTGGCTACGTGCCTGCATTGGTTCATATCTTATTCATTTGAATTTCAGTTTTAGCAAGCCACCGGATGATGCCCTTGTGGAATGTGCCTTGGCGTGGAGGAAGGCGGCTCAGATGGTTACATTGGAATTAATGCATAACATACGGTAACTCGTTGTTTGTGATTAACCACCTGTTTCAGGTTTATATTCGAATACGCGACGAAGAGTGGAACGTGTATCACAGGTATTCCAGTTTTTACCTTTTATACAACAAAATGAAGAAAGAGTTTCCTGAAGTTCGGCAATTCGATTTTCCACCGAAGAAAACGCTTAATAAAAAGGTGAGAATAGCACATTTTAATACCGATGTATGAATGTATGAATATCTTCCATAGCATTTACGCACATTGCTAACATCATTTTTCGGTAATCGATAACATCTTAAATTCACTATTTTCTTATTGGTTCGTATCGTGCATTGCCTTTTGAATCAAGAGCTTGGAATATATTGGACCAACTCCCATGTAGGGGTACGCTCGACTGCTATCCTAACTGCCACTGTATTCCTGTACCGCCTTCCAATGTGAATAATGTCGCAGTCACCATCTGCAGTACTGTACTGTCGCTGTACTGTACCGGTAACTCTGCTGTACTGACGCTGTACTGTACCGGTACTGTACCTGTAACTCTGCTGTACTGTCGCTGTACTGTACCGGTAACTCTGCTGTACTGTCGCTGTACTGTACCGGTAACTCTGCCGTACTGTCGCTGTACTGTACCGGTAACTCTGCTGTACTGACGCTGTACTGTACCGGTAACTCTGATGTACTGTCGCTGTACTGTACCGGTAACTCTGCTGTACTGACGCTGTACTGTACCGGTAACTCTGCTGTACTGTCGCTGTACTGTACCGGTAACTCTGCTGTACTGTCGCTGTACTGTACCGGTAACTCTGCTGTACTGTCGCTGTACTGTACCGGTAACTCTGATGTACTGTCGCTGTACTGTACTGGTAACTCTGATGTACTGTCGCTGTACTGTACCGGTAACTCTGCTGTACTGTCGCTGTACTGTACCGGTAACTCTGCTGTACTGTCGCTGTACTGTACCGGTAACTCTGCCGTACTATCGCAGTACTGTACTGATAACTCTGCTGTACTGTCGCTGTACTGTACCGGTATCTGCTATACTGTCGCTGTACTGTACCGGTAACTCTGCTGTACTGTCGCTGTACTGTACCGGTAACTCTGCTGTACTGTCGCTGTACTGTACCGGTAACTCTGATGTACTGTCGCTGTACTGTACCGGTAACTCTGCTGTACTGACGCTGTACTGTACCGGTAACTCTGCTGTACTGTCGCTGTACTGTACCGGTAACTGCTGTACTGTCGCTGTACTGTACCGGTAACTCTGCTGTACTGTCGCTGTACTGTACTGGTAACTCTGATGTACTGTCGCTGTACTGTACCGGTAACTCTGCTGTACTGTCGCTGTACTGTACCGGTAACTCGGATGTACTGACGCTGTACTGTACCGGTAACTCTGATGTACTGTCGCTGTACTGTACTGGTAACTCTGCTGTACTGTCGCTGTACTGTACCGGTAACTCTGCTGTACTGTCGCTGTACTGTACCGGTAACTCTGATGTACTGACGCTGTACTGTACCGGTAACTCTGATGTACTGACGCTGTACTGTACCGGTAACTCTGCTGTACTGTCGCTGTACTGTACCGGTAACTCTGCTGTACTGTCGCTGTACTGTACCGGTAACTCTGCTGTACTGTCGCTGTACTGTACTGGTAACTCTGATGTACTGTCGCTGTACTGTACCGGTAACTCTGCTGTACTGTCGCTGTACTGTACCGGTAACTCGGATGTACTGACGCTGTACTGTACCGGTAACTCTGATGTACTGTCGCTGTACTGTACTGGTAACTCTGCTGTACTGTCGCTGTACTGTACCGGTAACTCTGCTGTACTGTCGCTGTACTGTACCGGTAACTCTGATGTACTGACGCTGTACTGTACCGGTAACTCTGATGTACTGACGCTGTACTGTACCGGTAACTCTGCTGTACTGTCGCTGTACTGTACCGGTAACTCTGCTGTAATGTCGCTGTACTGTACCGGTAACTCTGCTGTACTGTCGCTGTACTGTACCGGTAACTCTGCTGTACTGTCGCTGTACTGTACTGGTAACTCTGCCGTACTATCGCAGTACTGTACTGATAACTCTGCTGTACTGTCGCTGTACTGTACCGGTATCTGCTATACTGTCGCTGTACTGTACCGGTAACTCTGCTGTACTGTCGCTGTACTGTACCGGTAACTCTGCTGTACTGTCGCTGTACTGTACCGGTAACTCTGATGTACTGTCGCTGTACTGTACCGGTAACTCTGCTGTACTGACGCTGTACTGTACCGGTAACTCTGCTGTACTGTCGCTGTACTGTACCGGTAACTGCTGTACTGTCGCTGTACTGTACCGGTAACTCTGCTGTACTGTCGCTGTACTGTACTGGTAACTCTGATGTACTGTCGCTGTACTGTACCGGTAACTCTGCTGTACTGTCGCTGTACTGTACCGGTAACTCGGATGTACTGACGCTGTACTGTACCGGTAACTCTGATGTACTGTCGCTGTACTGTACTGGTAACTCTGCTGTACTGTCGCTGTACTGTACCGGTAACTCTGCTGTACTGTCGCTGTACTGTACCGGTAACTCTGATGTACTGACGCTGTACTGTACCGGTAACTCTGATGTACTGACGCTGTACTGTACCGGTAACTCTGCTGTACTGTCGCTGTACTGTACCGGTAACTCTGCTGTACTGTCGCTGTACTGTACCGGTAACTCTGCTGTACTGTCGCTGTACTGTACCGGTAACTCTGCTGTACTGTCGCTGTACTGTACCGGTAACTCTGCCGTACTATCGCAGTACTGTACTGATAACTCTGCTGTACTGTCGCTGTACTGTACCGGTATCTGCTATACTGTCGCTGTACTGTACCGGTAACTCTGCTGTACTGTCGCTGTACTGTACCGGTAACTCTGCTGTACTGTCGCTGTACTGTACCGGTAACTCTGATGTACTGTCGCTGTACTGTACCGGTAACTCTGCTGTACTGACGTTGTGCTGTACCGGTAACTCTGCTGTACTGTCGCTGTACTGTACCGGTAACTGCTGTACTGTCGCTGTACTGTACCGGTAACTCTGCTGTACTGCCGCTGTACTGTACCGGTAACTCTGCTGTACTGTCGCTGTACTGTACCGGTAACTCTGCTGTACTGTCGCTGTACTGTACCGGTAACTCTGATGTACTGTCGCTGTACTATACCGGTAACTCTGATGTACTGTCGCTGTACTGTACTGGTAACTCTGCTGTACTGTCGCTGTACTGTACCGGTAACTCTGATGTACTGTCGCTGTACTATACCGGTAACTCTGATGTACTGTCGTTGTACTGTACCGGTAACTCTGATGTACTGTCGCTGTACTGTACCGGTAACTCTGATGTACTGTCGCTGTACTGTACCGGTAACTCTGATGTACTGTCGCTGTACTGTACCGGTAACTCTGCTGTACTGTCGCTGTACTGTACCGGTAACTCTGCTGTACTGTCGTTGTACTGTACCGGTAACTCTGATGTACTGTCGCTGTACTATACCGGTAACTCTGATGTACTGTCGCTGTACTGTACTGGTAACTCTGCTGTACTGTCGCTGTACTGTACCGGTAACTCTGGTGTACTGTCGCTGTACTATACCGGTAACTCTGATGTACTGTCGTTGTACTGTACCGGTAACTCTGCTGTACTGTCGCTGTACTGTACCGGTAACTCTGCTGTACTGTCGCTGTACTGTACCGGTAACTCTGCCGTACTATCGCAGTACTGTACTGATAACTCTGCTGTACTGTCGCTGTACTGTACTGGTAACTCTGCTGTACTGTCGCTGTACTGTACCGGTAACTCTGCTGTACTGTCGCTGTACTGTACCGGTAACTGCTGTACTGACGCTGTACTGTACCGGTAACTCTGCTGTACTGTCGCTGTACTGTACCGGTAACTCTGCTGTACTGTCGTTGTACTGTACCGGTAACTCTGCTGTACTTTCGCTGTACTGTACCGGTAACTCTGATGTACTGTCGCTGTACTATACCGGTAACTGATGTACTGTCGTTGTACTGTACCGGTAACTCTGCTGTACTGTCGCTGTACTGTACCGGTAACTCTGCTGTACTGTCGCTGTACTGTACCGGTAACTCTGCTGTACTGTCGCTGTACTGTACCGGTAACTGCTGTACTGTCGCTGTACTATACCGGTAACTCTGCTGTACTGACGCTGTACTGTACCGGTAGCTCTGCTGTACTGTCGCTGTACTGTACCGGTAACTCTGCTGTACTGTCGCTGTACTATACCGGTAACTCTGCTGTACTGTCGCTGTACTGTACCGGTAACTCTGCTGTACTGTCGTTGTACTGTACCGGTAACTCTGCTGTACTGTCGCTGTACTGTACCGGTAACTCTGCTGTACTGTCGTTGTACTGTACCGGTAACTCTGCTGTACTGTCGCTGTACTGTACCGGTAACTCTGATGTACTGTCGCTGTACTGTACCGGTAACTCTGATGTACTGTTGCTGTACTGTACCGGTAACTCTGCTGTACTGTCGTTGTACTGTACCGGTATCTCTGCTGTACTGTCGCTGTACTGTACCGGTAACTCTTCCGTACTATCGCAGTACTGTACTGATAACTCTGCTGTACTGTCGCTGTACTGTACTGGTAACTCTGCTGTACTGTCGTTGTACTGTACCGGTAACTGCTGTACTGTCGCTGTACTGTACCGGTATCTCTGATGTACTGTCGCTGTACTGTACCGGTAACTCTGCTGTACTGTCGCTGTACTGTACCGGTAACTCTGATGTACTGTCGCTGTACTGTACCGGTAACTCTGATATACTGTCGCTGTACTGTACCGGTAACTCTGCTGTACTGTCGTTGTACTGTACCGGTAACTCTGCTGTACTGTCGCTGTACTGTACCGGTAACTCTGATGTACTGTCGCTGTACTGTACCGGTAACTCTGATGTACTGTCGCTGTACTATACCGGTAACTGATGTACTGTCGCTGTACTGTACCGGTAACTCTGCTGTACTGTCGTTGTACTGTACCGGTAACTCTGCTGTACTGTCGCTGTACTGTACCGGTAACTCTGATGTACTGTCGCTGTACTGTACCGGTAACTCTGATGTACTGTTGCTGTACTGTACCGGTAACTCTGCTGTACTGTCGTTGTACTGTACCGGTAACTCTGCTGTACTGTCGCTGTACTGTACCGGTAACTCTTCCGTACTATCGCAGTACTGTACTGATAACTCTGCTGTACTGTAGCTGTACTGTACTGGTAACTCTGCTGTACTGTCGTTGTACTGTACCGGTAACTGCTGTACTGTCGCTGTACTGTACCGGTATCTCTGATGTACTGTCGCTGTACTGTACCGGTAACTCTGCTGTACTGTCGCTGTACTGTACCGGTAACTCTGATGTACTGTCGCTGTACTGTACCGGTAACTTTGATGTACTGTCGCTGTACTGTACCGGTAACTCTGCTGTACTGTCGTTGTACTGTACCGGTAACTCTGCTGTACTGTCGCTGTACTGTACCGGTAACTCTGATGTACTGTCGCTGTACTGTACCGGTAACTCTGATGTACTGTCGCTGTACTGTACCGGTAACTCTGCTGTACTGTCGTTGTACTGTACCGGTAACTCTGCTGTACTGTCGCTGTACTGTACCGGTAACTCTGCCGTACTATCGCAGTACTGTACTGATAACTCTGTTGTACTGTCGCTGTACTGTACTGGTAACTCTGCTGTACTGTCGCTGTACTGTACCGGTAACTCTGCTGTACTGTCGCTGTACTGTACCGGTAACTCTGCTGTACTGTCGCTGTACTGTACCGGTAACTGCTGTACTGTCGCTGTACTGTACCGGTAACTCTGCTGTACTGTCGCTGTACTGTACCGGTAACGCTGCTGTACTGTCGCTGTACTGTACCAGTAACTCTGCCGTACTGTCGCTGTACTGTACCGGTAACTCTGCTGTACTGTCGCTGTACTGTACCGGTAACTGCTGTACTGACGCTGTACTGTACCGGTAACTCTGCTGTACTGTCGCTGTACTGTACCGGTAACTCTGCTGTACTGTCGCTGTACTGTACCGGTAACTCTGCTGTACTGTCGCTGTACTATACCGGTAACTCTGCTGTACTGTCGCTGTACTGTACCGGTAACTCTGCTGTACTGTCGCTGTACTGTACCGGTAACTCTGCTGTACTGTCGCTGTACTGTACCGGTAACTCTGCTGTACTGTCGCTGTACTGTACCGGTAACTCTGCTGTACTGTCGCTGTACTGTACCGGTAACTCTGCTGTACTGTCGCTGTCAGTGTCCTAGCATTGGGAAATTTGGGTGAAAAATGACACCCTATGTGTACTATTTTTCCACTCTTTTTCCTTAGATTTACTGTGAATTTTCCACTCCTTATTTTAAAATGTATTGTATAATTGGAAACCTGATACTGATTTATGGATGTAATGATAGGGACAGTGCCTGTGGATGGAAAGACAGGTAAGAATTGGCATAGGTATTAACTAATTTTGGTGAGCAGGCAATTGGGTGATAAAGCCTGGTACACATGCTTTTTGGTTTAATTTTCCACTCTTTATACTTATTTTTAGTCAGAATTTTCCACTCCGCACCCCAGCTCCAAAGCAGCTAGGGTGCGTTCTAGGAGCCTGGTCGCTGTACTGTACCGATAACTCTGCTGTACTGACGCTGTACTGTACCGGTAACTCTGCTGTACTGTCGCTGTACTGTACCGGTAACTCTGCTGTACTGTCGCTGTACTGTACCGGTAACTCTGCTGTACTGTCTCTGTACTGTACCGGTAACTGCTGTACTGCCGCTGTACTGTACCGGTAACTATGCTGTACTGTCGCTGTACTGTACCGGTAACTCTGCTGTACTGTCGCTGTACTGTACCGGTAACTGTTGTACTGTCGCTGTACTGTACCGGTAACTCTGCTGTACTGTCGCTGTACTGTACCGGTAACTCTGATGTACTGTCGCTGTACTGTACCGGTAACTCTGATGTACTGTCGCTGTACTGTACCGGTAACTCTGCTGTACTGTCGTTGTACTGTACCGGTAACTCTGCTGTACTGTCGCTGTACTGTACCGGTAACTCTGATGTACTGTCGCTGTACTGTACCGGTAACTCTGATGTACTGTCGCTGTACTGTACCGGTAACTCTGCTGTACTGTCGTTGTACTGTACCGGTAACTCTGCTGTACTGTCGCTGTACTGTACCGGTAACTCTGCTGTACTGTCGCTGTACTGTACCGGTAACTGCTGTACTGACGCTGTACTGTACCGGTAACTCTGCTGTACTGTCGCTGTACTGTACCGGTAACTCTGCTGTACTGTCGCTGTACTGTACCGGTAACTCTGCTGTACTGTCGCTGTACTATACCGGTAACTCTGCTGTACTGTCGCTGTACTGTACCGGTAACTCTGATGTACTGTCGCTGTACTGTACCGGTAACTCTGCTGTACTGTCGCTGTACTGTACCGGTAACTCTGATGTACTGTCGCTGTACTGTACCGGTAACTCTGATGTACTGTCGCTGTACTGTACCGGTAACTCTGATGTACTGTCGCTGTACTGTACCGGTAACTCTGATGTACTGTCGCTGTACTGTACCGGTAACTCTGATGTACTGTCGCTGTACTGTACCGGTAACTCTGCTGTACTGTCGTTGTACTGTACCGGTAACTCTGATGTACTGTCGCTGTACTGTACCGGTAACTCTGATGTACTGTCGCTGTACTGTACCGGTAACTCTGCTGTACTGTCGTTGTACTGTACCGGTAACTCTGCTGTACTGTCGCTGTACTGTACCGGTAACTCTGCTGTACTGTTGCTGTACTGTACCGGTAACTGCTGTACTGACGCTGTACTGTACCGGTAACTCTGCTGTACTGTCGCTGTACTGTACCGGTAACTCTGCTGTACTGTCGCTGTACTGTACCGGTAACTCTGCTGTACTGTCGCTGTACTATACCGGTAACTCTGCTGTACTGTCGCTGTACTGTACCGGTAACTCTGCTGTACTGTCGCTGTACTGTACCGGTAACTCTGCTGTACTGTCGCTGTACTGTACCGGTAACTCTGCTGTACTGTCGCTGTACTGTACCGGTAACTCTGCTGTACTGTCGCTGTACTGTACCGGTAACTCTGCTGTACTGTCGCTGTCAGTGTCCTAGCATTGGGAAATTTGGGTGAAAAATGACACCCTATGTGTACTATTTTTCCACTCTTTTTCCTTAGATTTACTGTGAATTTTCCACTCCTTATTTTAAAATGTATTGTATAATTGGAAACCTGATACTGATTTATGGATGTAATGATAGGGACAGTGCCTGTGGATGGAAAGACAGGTAAGAATTGGCATAGGTATTAACTAATTTTGGTGAGCAGGCAATTGGGTGATAAAGCCTGGTACACATGCTTTTTGGTTTAATTTTCCACTCTTTATACTTATTTTTAGTCAGAATTTTCCACTCCGCACCCCAGCTCCAAAGCAGCTAGGGTGCGTTCTAGGAGCCTGGTCGCTGTACTGTACCGATAACTCTGCTGTACTGACGCTGTACTGTACCGGTAACTCTGCTGTACTGTCGCTGTACTGTACCGGTAACTCTGCTGTACTGTCGCTGTACTGTACCGGTAACTCTGCTGTACTGTCTCTGTACTGTACCGGTAACTGCTGTACTGCCGCTGTACTGTACCGGTAACTATGCTGTACTGTCGCTGTACTGTACCGGTAACTCTGCTGTACTGTCGCTGTACTGTACCGGTAACTCTGCTGTACTGTCGCTGTACTGTACCGGTAACTCTGCTGTACTGTCGCTGTACTGTACCGGTAACTCTGCTGTACTGTCGCTGTACTGTACCGGTAACTCTGCTGTACTGTCGCTGTACTGTACCGGTAACTCTGCTGTACTGTCGCTGTACTGTACCGGTAACTCTGCTGTACTATCGCTGTAATGTACCGGTAACTCTGCTGTACTGTCGCTGTCAGTGTCCTAGCATTGGGAAATTTGGGTGAAAAATGACACCCTATGGGTACTATTTTTCCACTCTTTTTCCTTATATTTACTGTGAATTTTCCACTCCTTATTTTAAAATGTATTGTATAATTGGAAACCTGATACTGATTTATGGATGTAATGATAGGGACAGTGCCTGTGGATGGAAAGACAGGTAGGAATTGGCATAGGTATTAACTAATTTTGGTGAGCAGGCAATTGGGTGATAAAGCCTGGTACACATGCTTTCTGGTTTAATTTTCCACTCTTTATACTTATTTTTAGTCAGAATTTTCCACTCCGCACCCCAGCTCCAAAGCAGCTAGGATGCGTTCTAGGAGCCTGGTCGCTGTACTGTACCGGTAACTCTGCCGTACTGTCGCTGTACTGTACCGGTAACTCTGCTGTACTGTCGCTGTACTGTACCGGTAACTCTGCTGTACTGTCGCTGTACTGTATCAGTAACTCTGCCGTACTGTCGCTGTACTGTACCAGTAACTCTGCCGTACTGTCGCTGTATTGTATCGGTAACTCTGCTGTACTGTTGCTGTACTGTACCAGTAACTCTGCCGTACTGTCGCTGTATTGTATCGGTAACTCTGCTGTACTGTTGCTGTACTGTACCGGTAGCTCTGCTGTACTGTCGCTGTACTGTACCGGTAACTCTGCTGTACTGTCGCTGTACTGTACCAGTAACTCTGCCGTACTGTCGCTGTACTGTACCAGTAACTCTGCCGTACTGTCGCTGTATTGTATCGGTAACTCTGCTGTACTGTCGCTGTACTGTACCAGTAACTCTGCCGTACTGTCGCTGTATTGTATCGGTAACTCTGCTGTACTGTTGCTGTACTGTACCAGTAACTCTGCCGTACTGTCGCTGTATTGTATCGGTAACTCTGCTGTACTGTTGCTGTACTGTACCGGTAGCTCTGCTGTACTGTCGCTGTACTGTACCGGTAACTCTGCTGTACTGTCGCTGTACTGTACCAGTAACTCTGCCGTACTGTCGCTGTACTGTACCAGTAACTCTGCCGTACTGTCGCTGTATTGTATCGGTAACTCTGCTGTACTGTCGCTGTACTGTACCAGTAACTCTGCCGTACTGTCGCTGTATTGTATCGGTAACTCTGCTGTACTGTTGCTGTACTGTACCGGTAGCTCTGCTGTACTGTCGCTGTACTGTACCGGTAACTCTGCTGTACTGTCGCTGTATTGTATCGGTAACTCTGCTGTACTGTCGCTGTACTGTACCGGTATCTGCTATACTGTCGCTGTATTGTATCGGTAACTCTGCTGTATGTGACTGCTCTCCGCCGTCGGCAGGACGGCCGGCTGGTGGAGGACTGCTGTATATCTGTGTATGACGGCTGTATTTCTCTCCCCGGCAGGACGGCCGGCTGGTGGAGGAGCGCCGCAGGAAGCTGCAGGAGTTCCTTCGCTGCGTCACGCGCGCCCTGCTGGCCGCCCGGCCGGAGCTGGGCCGCGCCCCCTGCCGTGCCGCGCTGCTCGCCGAGGAGGCTTTCTTCTGTCAGAGCGCGTCGGCCGGCGGCCGGGGCAGTGCCGGGTCTTCTTCTGCCGGGTCCCGACTGGCCAGGTTCGGACGGTCGGCCCCGGCCCCGGCCCGGCCCCGCTACACCGGGCTGTGAGGGACGGCAGCCAGTGGCTCCCGGCTGGCCAGGTTCGGGCGGTCGGCCCCGGCCCCGCTACACCGGGCTGTGAGGGACGGCAGCCAGTGACTCCCGGCTGGCCCGGTTCGGACGGTCGGCCCCGGCCCGGCCACGCTACACCGGGCTGTGAGGGACGGCACGGTGACAGTGGGATGTCGTCTGTAAAGTATATGGGGTAGCCCCCATATGGGACTCTGGGCTGTCCTGGTGACGAGTTCTCGAGTCATGGTAGGGAGGGAGGGACTCTGGGCTGGCCTGCGGGACGTGTGACGGCTGTGATGTGCTGCGTGACGCTGGGGCTCGCCGGGTCGCTCGCTATGTGAAGTGAATGTATAACGTGTATGTCGGGCGCGGGCGCTCCAATCAGGCACTCCATTGAATACTTCCAGAGGACGGCCGCCTTGGGGTTTCTGGTCACGTGTGGGTCCCGTGTCGCCGAGGGGGGGGGGGGGGGGGGGGGGCGGGGCGGTCACGTGGCTCGCTCAGTGTGCCGGCACGGGAAGGTGGGTCTGGGGGCTGCATTCCCCGGCGTTGGAGTAACGAGTGTCAGTACCGGCCTGCCCTCCGGACGGCGGGTGTGGTGGGGTGGGGTGTTATGTGGCGCCGTGCCGCCAGCCGCTGCGACTGATACATTGTACTGGCTGTCAGTTATCCATGGGGGCGGGACGGGATACCTCTCCATCACTGTATATACCATGAGTCATATACGCTCGGCATCTTATCGCCGATACCTACCACTATATCACGTGTCATATACAAATGTAACGTATTATTGTTTGCCAATGCGGATTATGTCCTACGTCATGCTGGTCAGGGCTGCGGAGTCGATCGGTTTTCAGGCAACTCCGACTCCGACTCCGACCCCCCTCCGGAGTCGACTCCGATTCCGACTCAAAAATCGACTCCGGCCTTTACTTAACCTAAGCTGTTATCAACTGGCATATAACCACTCGTTTCAAAAGTTTTCCCATTTCAAGATTGGAGCTCATTTAAAGGAAAACATAGCAGTTAAATTAAATCGACGTCTGACCATAACATTCCATTTTACAATTCCGGAAGTCCAAACAATCGAAGTTGACAGGTCTTGTGACAACCCTACCAACCACAGACCGCGCCCTGCTGTCCCGCAGCCTTGGAATTTGGGCCATTTTCTGGACTTTTTGGGTCCAAAGAATTTTGCTCTCTTCATATTTGTTCAGGAAATTTGCTCTCTTTTCGCCTGATCTTACTGGCATTGTAGTTAAAATATAATTCAATTTCCTCAGAAGGATTTAATATCTATTACAAATCAGGGTTTTGTACTTTCCAAGTACAATAATAAAAACAAAAATGAAAATCTTAACTTGCCTGACAATACAATTTTACTCTCCACCTATGGATTTTTACTCTCCGGGACCAGGTCATGAAATTAAAAATCCAACACGGGGGGGGGGGGGGGGGGGTTGAACACCGCCCTGCTGGGGGGGGGGGGGGGGGGAGGGGGTGTTTGAACACATCCCCCTGAAGTTTTTCGGAGATGGTGAAAAGCGCCGCCGTTTTTGCGCCTCCTTATCCCCCATCCTTTGCGCAACTTGTCTGAAATTTTTGACCCGAGGTCATCTCAGGTCAGGTCACCAGCCACCAGGTCAGCTCAAGTGACCCCACCTCCAAAAAGTTTGTGGTCGTACCAGAGTCACAGTCTTTGACCAAGATATTTGAAACTTACAGAATTGCATAAGGTCATAGCTACCTACAATTCGTATATCTCGATTTTTTTTATATCGGTGACCTAAGGTCGGGTCAACTTCGTGACCTACCCATTATAAGTCAATGGGGAAATATTCAAATGCTTCCTATTCCGAGGATACGCATCAGATCAGTCCAATACCTTCTGGATCATGCTATCATTGTTCATGGTTCATTGTTCCCCATCCCACTATCATTGTATCATTGTTATCATATTCTTGATGACCCAGGTGCAATTGTTGTTCAGTGTCCCCTACCAGGGCTGCGGAGTCGGAGTCGGAGTCGGAGTCGGAGTCGGAGTCGGAGTCGGAGTCGGAGTTGGAGTTAGATTCGGAGTCGGTCGTAGTCTGTGATTTCGGCCGGAGTCGGAGTCGGCAAAATTTTGCCGACTCCGACTCCGGCTGTCAGCCATGGGCACTGGACAGCGCATGGGCAAAATAGTTGTCAGGTGAATTTTAGTGAACCACCGTTGGCGATGATTACAAAATCATGCCCCTTCGACTTGCTTGCTTCGATTCCCTTACCATTAATGATCTTCAGTCATGCTAAACACTCGTTTCAATCGTGTGCCACGGTGGGCGAAATCGAACCTAGGGTGTGTCATCAGATGCAGATTCAAAATGCCACCCCAAGGAATCTAAGGAAAGATCACGACAAATACAGTTGCAGAAGAAACCCTGTTTAAACGACGTATAGCTTGCTCAGGCGAGTTAAACGTTGTGCAATTCATGAACTATAGCATTGGTTAACATGGGTAACATCCATGTGGTTAGTAGGGTTGTCACAAAACCTGGCAACTTCTCTTTTTTGGATTTCTGGAATTTCGAAATAGAATGTTACGGTGAGACGATGTCTATCTATTTCATTTAACTACTATAGTTTCCATTAAATGAGATCCAATTTTGAAACTCGGGTAAACTTGCTGCGGGTGGCCACTTCGTGTGCCCGTTGTCAATGCTTCAGCTAATTAGAGGCCAGAGTCGATTTCGGAGTCGACTCCGAAGGGTCGGAGTGGGAGTTGGGAGTCGGAGTCGGAGTTACCTGAAAACCGATCGACTCCGCAGCCACTACAGGGTCAGCCGAGGTCATTCGAGGTCACCAACACTTTCTTGTCAATAACTCATGACAGAATGAAGATAGAGGTAGAACGGCACCAATGTGTTTGTGTCGTGGAGACACGTCTTCCAACTTGTAACATGACCTACTTGGGTCACCACTTGACCTTGACCTGAGCTCAAATTTCGAAGTTGACTAACCTGGTCATCATGAATATGATTATAAGTGCCTTGACTTGACTTGACGCGACAAACACGATGACGTCACAATGATTTGCCTATTAGGTAAAAAGTTATTTGCGGAAAACAGTTTTGCCAAAAATAGCCTTTTTGACGTTTGATGACCGCTGGAGCCTAAACTATTGACCTGAGCTCAAATTTGAGGACACCCATGGCGATTGCATTTTTCAAGAGCTTTCGATTGCTTTTTCCGTTTGTTCTTAGCATCATAGTTACCCGAGATATTTGGGGGTTTCTGGAGCAAAGTCCTAAAATGGGAAAATTTGACATTTGATAACCTCTGGTCGCCTCACTATGGACCTGAGCCAAACAATGGCCGAAATAGTTTCGACACGATTTTTGACGGGCAGCGGTATTTTGAGATGATTCGGCCCACTCCCCATAGGAGCTGAATTCGAGGGGGAAGATGTTCGAGCCCCCCAGCAGGACGTGGAAAACTCAGGCCCATCGGGGCACAGGTTAAGCAATTAAATGCTATAAGTAATGAATTTGCAACGTTCAACTCGCCTGAGCAAGCTGTACGTCACTTTACACATTTTTCCGCACATTGATTTCACGTGATCGTTGCTTAACTTCTTCGGGGTGGCGTTTTGGATCTGCATCCGACGACACACACTAGGTGCTATTTCGCCCACCGTGGTACACAAAGCATGATTGAACATCATTAAATGTCGAGGGAATCGAAGCAAACAATGTCGAAGGGGGATTATTGTTTAGTCATCGCCACCGGAGGTTCACTAAAGTGCGCCTGAAAAACCCCTTCCCCATGCGTTGTGCAGGACTGACAGCCGGAGTCGGAGTCGGCAACAATTTGCCGACTCCGACTCCGCAGCCCTGATGCTGGAATTATTTTACAACGCCGTTAGAGTTTCGGTCGGTCTGCAGCATTTCTGTTTGAGACGCTTGAGAGGTTGAGCCGATGCAGTGTACTCGGTAGAGTGTTGATGTTTGTAGCGCTGCATTCCACCTCTCTATGGTCTAATATGCGTCAATGTGTGATGTTTATCCAGATGAATAATGTTCAGAGTAAGCTGCTGCTGAAACGGTGTCTGCACAATGATACATTGCTAACAGTATTGCATTCAATATGGGTTTATTTTAATCTGTTCTTGTCCACCTTCCATTTCGAGTGACATAGACTGGTTCATGTATCCATAAGTTGAACATTATTTATGCATACTACTTGGATACATAATACTTGGATACATACTACTTGCATAATGACCTGAACCTGAGTGTCTTGTATGCGTTTAACAACAGTATATCCCATGACTACTACTGTTTACTACATAGATTCCATAGACTCTCTACCCGCCTCATTTCATGCATATGGGCCTGCGATAAATCATATTTAATTGAACTAGGCCGTCGTAACGCACAATTTATCAACGGGGGCAGTGGATATTATGATGAGCCATTTCACCTAAGCCATTAAGCCATTATAGCAATTCATACTATGCAGATCAACAGTTATTCAAGACCAATTCTAAAAACAGATCAATATATGGACATCCAAATAGACACCGTCTAAACTCAGTCCAATAACTTAAACCTAAACCATGATCCTCTCCGGTCTCCGGCTTCTCAACCGAGCTGTCTGGTGCCCCTGAAGCATATGGATCCGCTAGGGAACGAGAGACCATCATTGTGCGTTTGTATTGGGAAAATACCCGATGGTCGGGGCGGCATTGTGTTATCAGGGAGATATCTGATAATACCTGATGGTCGGGGCGGCATTGTGTTATCAGGGAAATGTCTGATTGTGAATCTCACTCCAGCAGCACATACACACACCGGGGGAATCAAGGCCCTTTTAGGAACGTTATCTGAGCTGGGTATATACGATTCAAATGTGAACTTTGACATATCTGAAAACAAAAGGAAACTGTTTTTTGTTGGAAGCCCGCATTCTTCCTATGCAGTCATCGGCAGCACTGGAACGGAAACCTTTGGCAAAATCGAATGTGTAGCTATTATTTAAAATGTAGGCAGAGTGAATAGTTTAGCCTGATTAAATATTCCCTCGCTTTGGCTGACACTGCTGCTCTGTCCTAGATAACCGATACCAGTCAGTGAGCCAGCCCCGGTCACGTGATCACAGAGCTGGCGGCGGCGGCGTCTGTCGCTGATCCCGTGATGTTCTGTATCGTGATCACAGAGCTGTCGGCGCTGGTCCCGTGCTGTTCTGTATCGTGATCACAGAGCTGTCGGCGTCTGTCGCTGATCCCATGCTGTTCTGTATCGTGATAACAGAGCTGTCGGCGGCGTCTGTCGCTGATCCCGTGCTGTTCTGTATCGTGATCAGAGCTGTGGGCGGCGGCGTCTGTCGCTGATCCCGTGCTGTTCTGTATCGTGATCACAGAGCTGGCGGCGCTGGTCCCGTGCTGTTCTGTATCGTGATCACAGAGCTGTCGGCGCTGGTCCCGTGCAGTTCTGTATCGTGATAACAGAGCTGTCGGCGGAGTCTGTCGCTGGTCCCATGCTGTTCTGTATCGTGATCACAGCTGTCGGCGCTGGTCCCGTGCTGTTCTGTATCGTGATAACAGAGCTGGCGGCGGCGTCTGTCGCTGATCCCGTGCTGTTCTGTATCGTGATAACAGAGCTGTCGGCGGCGTCTGTCGCTGGTCCCGTGCTGTTCTGTATCGTGATAACAGAGCTGGCGGCGGCGTCTGTCGCTGATCCCGTGCTGTTCTGTATCGTGATCACAGAGCTGTCGGCGGCGTCTGTCGCTGATCCCGTGCTGTTCTGTATCGTGATCACAGAGCTGTCGGCGGAGTCTCTCGCTGGTCCCGTGCTGTTCTGTATCGTGATGACAGAGCTGTCGGCGGCGGCGTCTGTCGCTGATCCCGTGCTGTTCTGTATCGTGATCACAGAGCTGTCGGCGGCGGCGTCTGTCGCTGATCCCGTGCTGTTCTGTATCGTGATCACAGAGCTGTCGACGTCTGTCGCTGATCCCGTGCTGTTCTGTATCGTGATCACAGAGCTGGCGGCGGCGGCGTCTGTCGCTGATCCCGTGCTGTTCTGTATCGTGATCACAGAGCTGGCGGCGGCGGCGTCTGTCGCTGGTCCCGTGCTGTTCTGTATCCGCTACTCGTCAGCGTTTGCATATGAAATACACATGCTATTTATGATATTTGCGGCTGGGTTTGCTTGTTGTACGTCTGCTGTCAATGGTGAAAAATAATCGAGGATTTTTTTGGAGACCGTGAAGTCAAGGTCGCATATCTCCTCCTTCCTGCAGGACGTGGGGCTGAGCACTTAAATAACGCTCCTCGAAATGTATATTTATTAATAGCATGCCAGTGAATCGCAGCATGCCGCAGCCCTGTCTCGGCGTAGTCAGCACGCGTGTGCGCTGTGCATTGTGCGAAGACGGCAATCGTGATAAATAACCTGCATCCAACTCGGAAGCTCATGCTGAAAGCCTGTTTGTGATTTCGCGTCGCCATGCAATGCATTTGGCCGGAGAGCACCCGCAATATAATCCCCATGCAAACGTTATTATTGCATGAGGATCTGCGTCCACTTTGCTGTGCACAAAGGCCTGTCAAAGGCCATTTAGCAATACTGCTCGGCCGCTGCTAGCAATACTGACGGCCGACTTTCCAAATGACACGAGCCGGCGGTCTGAGCAAAACAATTATGGTTCATCATTAACGACACAATGCCCTTGATCACCATATACAACAATCAGTCTTAACATTATACGTGAGCGTTCCGTGTTTAAGTCGTGGCGTTCGCTCCGTAAATAGTACACAGCAAAATGGCATAATGACTTGTGATCGGTGGGTGTCGGTTTTAAAGATATTCGTCGCTGAAACAATAACCTCCAATCGTACACTACACATTAGTATCAAATCTAGCAAACATTTCAAAAGTAAGCACTGTAACCTGGACACATAATAACTCACATTTACGAACGCATTATACAAAACGGAACGCTGCCGGCTCCTTGTGAAAACACATTTTCCCAGCAGACCGGTCCCGCTGTCGTATCCTCAGCACCACTGATGGATTGGGTGGGTGGGGACTGGCACGCGTGCTGGCCCCAGAGAGTACAGCACACTGTCCGCCGCGCTATGGCCGTCTAGGCGGCGGCTGGAGGGCGGCGGCCGGCGGTTCGGGGGCGGCGGCCGGCGGCTGGTATGTCGCGTCCGCTATGGACGGAATGGCGCAGGTATTATGGTCGTACACCGCCGGCACCGACGCGCACTTGTACGCCTCGCGGAACTGGGCGTGATTGTAGACGGCCGAGTTCACCCTGTAACGGGACACAGGTAGGGTGATATCTCCGGCAGAGGTAGGGTGATATCTCCGGCAGAGTTCACCCTGGAACGGGACACAGGTAGGGTGATATCTCCGGCAGAGTTCACCCTGTAACGGGACACAGGTAGGGTAATATCTCCGGCAGAGTTCACCCTGTAACGGGACAGAGGTAGGGTGATATCTCCGGCAGAGTTCACCCTGGAACGGGACACAGGTATGGTGATATCTCCGGCAGAGTTCACCCTGTAACGGGACACAGGTAGGGTGATATCTCCGGCAGAGGTAGGGTGATATCTCCGGCAGAGTTCACCCTGTAACGGGACACAGGTAGGGTGATATCTCCGGCAGAGGTAGGGTGATATCTCCGGCAGAGTTCACCCTGTAACGGGACACAGGTAGGGTGATATCTCCGGCAGAGGTAGGGTGATATCTCCGGCAGAGTTCACCCTGTAACGGGACAGAGGTAGGGTGATATCTCCGGCAGAGTTCACCCTGTAACGGGACACAGGTAGGGTAATATCTCCGGCAGAGTTCACCCTGTAACGGGACACAGGTAGGGTGATATCTCCGGCAGAGTTCACCCTGTAACGGGACACAGGTAGGGTGATATCTCCGGCAGAGTTCACCCTGTAACGGGACACAGGTAGGGTGATATCTCCGGCCGAGTTCACCCTGTAACGGGACACAGGTAGGGTGATATCTCCGGCAGAGTTCACCCTGGAACGGGACACAGGTAGGGTGATATCTCCGACAGAGGTAGGGTGATATCTCCGGCAGAGTTCACCCTGGAACGGGACACAGGTAGGGTGATATCTCCGGCAGAGTTCACCCTGTAACGGGACACAGGTAGGGTGATATCTCCGGCAGAGTTCACCCTGTAACGGGACACAGGTAGGGTGATATCTCCGGCAGAGTTCAACCTGTAACGGGACACAGGTAGGGTGATATCTCCGGCAGAGTTCACCCTGTAACGGGACACAGGTAGGGTAATATCTCCGGCAGAGTTCACCCTGTAACGGGACACAGGTAGGGTGATATCTCCGGCAGAGTTCACCCTGTAACGGGACACAGGTAGGGTGATATCTCCGGCAGAGTTCACCCTGTAACGGGACACAGGTAGGGTGATATCTCCGGCAGAGTTCACCCTGTAACGGGACACAGGTAGGGTGATATCTCCGGCAGAGTTCACCCTGTAACGGGACACAGGTAGGGTGATATCTCCGGCAGAGTTCACCCTGTAACGGGACACAGGTAGGGTGATATCTCCGGCAGAGTTCACCCTGTAACGGGACACAGGTAGGGTGATATCTCCGGCAGAGTTCACCCTGTAACGGGACACAGGTAGGGTGATATCTCCGGCAGAGTTCACCCTGTAACGGGACACAGGTAGGGTGATATCTCCGGCAGAGTTCACCCTGTAACGGGACACAGGTAGGGTGATATCTCCGGCAGAGTTCACCCTGTAACGGGACACAGGTAGGGTGGTATCTCCGGCAGAGTTCACCCTGTAACGGGACACAGGTAGGGTGATATCTCCGGCAGAGGTAGGGTGATATCTCCGGCAGAGTTCACCCTGTAACGGGACACAGGTAGGGTGATATCTCCGGCAGAGTCCACCCTGTAACGGGACACAGGTAGGGTGATATCTCCGGCAGAGTTCACCCTGTAACGGGACACAGGTAGGGTGATATCTCCGGCAGAGTTCACCCTGTAACGGGACACAGGTAGGGTGATATCTCCGGCAGAGGAGCCACAGGACGCTGGCATGGAGGACGCCGGACACGGCAGAGGAGCCACAGGACGCTGGCATGGAGGACGCCGGACACGGCAGAGGAGCCACAGGACGCTGACATGGAGGACGCCGGACACGGCTGAAGAGCCACAGAACGCTGACATGGAGGACGCCGGTCACGATTGAAGTGGCAGTCGCAGCAGGTGGCGCCACCGGTATCCTCGGCACCCGAGTACTGGGTCTCACCTCACCTGCAGCACGCATGATGATGATGATGATGATGATGATGATGATGATGATGATTGGGGGTTTAGGGCGCACCGTCTGCGTGTGGTCACTTGGCGCCCAGGCAGCACGCTTTGAACGTCAGCTGTAAGTTAAGTGATTGCACCAATCCATGCAGGCACAACAGCTGCTAATCAGCGTTGGTTTCGCTCGCCTATTCAATCGAGCGATGATTCAACAAACACGGCGTGAACCCTCCTTTGGGACGGAGGGAGATCGCTGTCTGTGCTTTCATGCCTCTCATGCACATTGCACATGTATCAGATACAAACTGTAAAGGCTTGATTACTGCTTACAAGCATTGGCTATGAGCCACACAGGTGTGAGTGAGACCTGTAAACACTAGGTACTCACTCCAGATTCCTGGGAATGATGCCGGCCAGCCGATGCAGCAGGTAGTTGGTGGTATCCGACCTCTTGGCGGAGCAGCGTGCCTGGCGACACATGTGGCGTCATTATTGTTTGGGGAACTAAATTTTGGCCCGAGTGACGAGCATTGCCTTTTCGGGTCACTGTCGACCATCAGCTCAGCGTTTCCTTGAACGCCGCGCTCGATGTGTGGAAATTACGCGGCTGAATCCACATAAGTTTAGACGTATTTAGGCGACAGAGGTTCTCGCAAATGTGCTGAGCGGCAAGAGTGTTCTGCCTTTGCCTGGACAGCCGCAGCCAACCAGCGGGTTGTGGGCGTCATGTAGTCTAGCACCTGCGGCGCCTTTAACCCTCGCCAGTGCAGGGGGTTGATGCAACCCCCCTCGTTTTTTTCGGGAATAACTCGCGTAAATATCAACCGATTGCGATGAAACTTTCAGTACCATACTTTTAAACAATTTTACACATTCTGATTTTTAAAAGTTGTAGGTCACATGACCCGTGACCTTTGACCTGTTTCTCAAGGTCATGTTAGGCACAACTGGCGTCCGTAGTATTGATCTTTGTAACTTGTGCAGTTTCATAGTGTTTGTTGTTCAGGAGCATATGCACAGGTGTTTCCAGGTGACAGTTGTGGTTTACCTTGATATTGTGACCTCGATTGACCTTTTCAGAGGTCAACCGAGGTCACTGACCTCAGATGACCTGATATTACTTTTTTGGCTTCTGGCAATTTCTAGGACATTTTGTGACGCTGATTTCAAATATGGAATCCATTTTACATAATTATATGTTCCACTGGTGTCATGCGCCCCCACAGGTCAACCGAAGTCACTGACCTCAAATGACCTGACATGACCTGACATGACCTTTTTGGAATTTGGCAGTTTTTAGGACATTTTGTGACGCTGATTTCAAATTTGGCACCCGTTTAGCATAATTATATGCTCATTCGCGATTCTAGCTCGATTAAATTCAATTTATACGCATTTACAATTTGGTTGAATTTTGGGTCATTGACATGACCTCAAAGGTCACCTAATGACCGAGGACATTAAAATAGGGTATCAATGGCTTCCTCTCGTGACAAGCATCACGCTCGTTTTTGAATCGAAGCTCTAGCCCAATTAGGGGCGAAACGCTAGGGGGTGGGTTGTACCCCCCTCCCCTGCACGGTTACGCACTGATCGGACGCTGCACGGGCGAGGGTTAAACTCAAATCATCATCATAATCATCAACAACGAGCGGGTGACGTGGCAGAGTTGCGGCCGCCTGTGTATCAGCCGTACCTGCGCGAAGGCGAGGAAGAACGTCTGGTCGCTGGTCTCGTGCTGGAGGCCGGGCAGGCGGACCGGCCGGCCGCTCTGCTCCAGTACCCGCCGGTGCTCCCTGAAGGCCACGTCCAGGGCGTAGTGGCGACTGAGCAGCGCCGCCGCCTGCCGCTCCGGCCGCAGCGGCATCTGACGACCACAGATAGACAGACACCCGTCAGCGGATACACAGTGCCGCTCGAGGTTCATAGGACCCGTCAGCGGATACACAGTGCCGCCTGAGGTTCATAAGGACCCGTCAGCGGATACACAGTGCCACCTGAGGTTCATAAGGAGCCGCCAGCGGATACACAGTGCCGCCTGAGGTCCATAGGAGCCGCCAGCGGATACACAGTGCCACCTGAGGTTCATAAGGAGCCGTCAGCGGATACACAGTGCCACCTGAGGTTCATAGGAGCCGTCAGCGGATACACAGTGCCACCTGAGGTTCATAAGGAGCCGTCAGCGGATACACAGTGCCACCTGAGGTTCATAGGAGCCGTCAGCGGATACACAGTGCCACCTGAGGTTCATAAGGAGCCGCCAGCGGATACACAGTGCCGCCTGAGGTTCATAAGGAGCCGTCAGCGGATACACAGTGCCACCTGAGGTCCATAGGAGCCGTCAGCGGATACACAGTGCCACCTGAGGTTCATAGGACCCGTCAGCGGATACACAGTGCCGCCTGAGGTTCATAAGGAGCCGTCAGCGGATACACAGTGCCACCTGAGGTCCATAGGAGCCGTCAGCGGATACACAGTGCCGCCCGAGGTTCATAGGAGCCGTCAGCGGATACACAGTGCCACCTGAGGTTCATAAGGAGCCGTCAGCGGATACACAGTGCCACCTGAGGTCCATAGGAGCCGTCAGCGGATACACAGTGCCACCTGAGGTCCATAGGAGCCGTCAGCGGATACACAGTGCCACCTGAGGTTCATAAGGAGCCGTCAGCGGATACACAGTGCCACCTGAGGTTCATAAGGAGCCGTCAGCGGATACACAGTGCCGCCCGAGGTTCATAGGACCCGTCAGCGGATACACAGTGCCACCTGAGGTTCATAAGGAGCCGTCAGCGGATACACAGTGCCACCTGAGGTTCATAAGGAGCCGTCAGCGGATACACAGTGCCGCCTGAGGTTCATAAGAGTCGTCAGCGGATACACAGTGCCACCTGAGGTTCATAAGGAGCCGTCAGCGGATACACAGTGCCGCCTGAGGTTCAT
Source organism: Chirona hameri (assembly GCA_036785665.1). Classification (NCBI taxonomy): domain Eukaryota; kingdom Metazoa; phylum Arthropoda; class Thecostraca; order Balanomorpha; family Balanidae; genus Chirona; species Chirona hameri. The sequence continues at coordinate 29,623 of JAXIVJ010003678.1, read as the reverse complement.
AAGGAGCCGTCAGCGGATACACAGTGCCACCTGAGGTTCATAAGAGCCGCCAGCGGATACACAGTGCCGCCTGAGGTTCATAAGGACCCATCAGCAGGATACACAGTGCCGCCTGAGGTTCATAAGGAGCCGCCAACTGGCTCAGATACGGCCATGATGTACGTACATACGTCAGGCGACCGTCAGCGTCTAGCAAAACTCCTTTGTCCAATAAATAATGTTGAATTGAATTGATGTGGCTATATTTATCAGCTGGTGGACGCTGCATCAGCGCGGCGGCGGGCATCATGATCCGACTCGCGATAGCGTCACTTCACCTCGCCGGTGTTGAGGTAGGCCACGGTGGGCCGCAGGGTGTGGTTCCGGTACAGGTCCAGTACACAGCTGCGGTACGGCCGGTACCGCTGGTAGGTGGCGCTGTCCCACCACACCCGGTCCAGTGTACTCGTCTCTGTGAACCAGCGCCGCAGTCTGTGTCAGGGATAATCTCCTGTACCTACTTCAGCACTGCACTCATGGCTGATATTTCTGCACAATACTTACACCAGTGGCTTCTAGTAATATTACACCATAAGCATCGTTATTTCGTTTTTAATCACACTAAACGCAAAATAATTATGCATGCAACTATTATAAATACATTTGCACATTTACCAAACAACAGTGACACCCGTAATATCCCAGCGTACCGTTATTGGTGAATGTGAAGGTGACTGTACCGTTATTGGGGACGGTGAAGGTGACCGTACCGTTATTGGTGATGGTGGAGGCGGCCGTACCTTTATTGGTGACCGTGAAGGTGGCCGTACCTTTATTGGTGATGGTGGAGGCGGCCGTACCGTTATTGGTGACGGTGAAGGTGGCTGTACCGTTATTGGTGACGGTGAAGGTGACCGGACCGTTATTGGTGACGGTGAAGGCGGCCGTACCGTTATTGGCGACGGTGAAGGTGACCGTACCGTTATTGGTGACGGTGGAGGTGACCGTACCGTTTTTGGTGACGGTGGAGGCGGCCGTACCTTTATTGGTGACTATGAAGGTGACCGTACCGTTATTGGTGACGGTGGAGGTGGCCGTACCGTTTTTGGTGATGGTGGAGGCGGCCGTACCGTTATTGGTGACGGTGAAGGTGACTGTAGCGTTATTGGTGACTATGACGGTGACCGTACCGTTATTGGTGACTGTGGAGGCGGCCGTACCGTTATTGGTGACTGTGGAGGCAGCCGTACCGTTTTTGGTGACGGTGGAGGCGGCCGTACCGTTATTGGTGACGGTGAAGGTGGCCGTACCGTTATTTGTGACGGTGAAGGTGGCCAGGTGCTCTCCCAGCAGAGCTCCCAGGGCGGCGGCGTTGATGTAGCAGGGCACGCTGGGAGAGTAGATCGGAGTCCGCAGCATACCGGCCGGAACAGCCAGGTAGGCGCCCGGGACCGAGCTCAGGATGCGCGCGCTGAAAACAAAAACACATCAGGGATTCATTTGGGGTTCGTCAGGATTTCCTAAACGTCAGGATTTCCTAAAGCACGTCACTCCGAACAGGTGAAGACTGAGTCAGTTTACCCCTTCTCAGACTGTCAGGTCTTGATGCCAATACAGCGCAGCCACGCTGCCACCCCAAGGAACAAATCCCTGTTCCAGCCGACCCCAACCCAGCCCAGTTCAGTTCACCGCTGACTGGCAGTCAGACCACGGAGACACCCGCCAGACCACGGAGACACCCCGCCAGACCACGGAGACACCCCGTCAGACCACGGAGACACCTCGCCAGACCACGGAGATACCCCACCAGTCCACCGCTGACTGGCAGCCAGACCACGGAGACACCCCGCTAGACCACGGAGACACCCCGTCAGACCACGGAGACACCCCCAGACCCCGCCAGACCACGGAGACACCCCGTCAGACCACGGAGACACCTCGCCAGACCACGGAGATACCCCACCAGTCCACCGCTGACTGGCAGCCAGACCACGGAGACACCCCGATAGACCACGGAGACACCCCGCCAGACCACCGCTGGCTGGCAGCCAGACCACGGAGACACCCCGCCAGACCACGGAGATACCCCGCCAGACCACGGAGACACCCCGTCAGACCACGGAGACACCCCGCCAGACCACGGAGACACCCCGTCAGACCACGGAGACACCTCGCCAGACCACGGATATACCCCACCAGTCCACCGCTGACTGGCAGCCAGACCACGGAGACACCCCGCTAGACCACGGAGACACCCCGCCAGACCACCGCTGGCTGGCAGCCAGACCACGGAGACACCCCGCCAGACCACGGAGATACCCCGCCAGACCACGGAGACACCCCGTCAGACCACGGAGACACCCCGTCAGACCACGAAGACACCCCGCCAGACCACGGAGACACCCCGCTAGACCACGGAGACACCCCGCCAGACCACCGCTGGCTGGCAGCCAGACCACGGAGACACCCCGCTAGACCACGGAGACACCCCGCCAGACCACCGCTGGCTGGCAGCCAGACCACGGAGACACCTCGCCAGACCACGGAAACACCCCGCCAGACCACGGAGACACCCCGCCAGACCACCGCTGACCGGCAGCCAGACCACGGAGACACCCCGTCAGACCACGGAGACACCCCGCCATACCACGGAGACACCCCGCCATACCACGGAGACACCCCGCCAGACCACGGAGACACCCCGCCATACCACGGAGACACCTCGCCAGACCACGGAGACACCCCGCCATACCACGGAGACACCCCGCCATACCACGGAGACACCCCGTCAGACCACGAAGACACCCCGCCAGACCACGGAGACACCCCGCCATACCACGGAGACACCCCGCCAGACCACGGAGACACCCCGCCATACCACGGAGACACCCTGCCAGACCACGGACACCACGCCAGACCACGGACACCCTGCCAGACCACGGAGACACCCCGTCAGACCACGGACACCCCGTCAGACCACGGAGACACCCCGCCAGACCACGGAGACACTCCGCCAGACCACGGAGACACCCCGCCAGACCACGGAGACCCTGCCAGACCACGGAGGCACCCCGCCAGACCACGGAGACACCCCGCCAGACCACGGAGACACCCCACCAGACCACGGAGACACCCTGCCAGACCACGGACACCACGCCAGACCACGGCCACCCTGCCAGATCACGGAGACCCTGCCAGACCACGGAGACACCCCGCCAGACCACGGAGACACCCCGCCAGACCACGGAGACACCCCGCCAGACCACGGAAACACCCCGCCAGACCACGGAGACATCCCACCAGACCACGGAGACACCCCACCAGACCACGGAGATACCCCACCAGTCCACCGCTGACTGGCAGCCAGACCACGGAGACATCCCGCCAGACCATGGAGACATCCCGCCAGACCACGGAGACACCCCGCCAGACCACGGAGACATCCCGCCAGACCACGGGGACACCCCGCCAGACCACTGAGACATCCCGCCAGACCACGGAGACATCCCGCCAGTCCACGGAGACATCCCGCCAGACCACGGAGACATCCCGCCAGACCACGGAGACATCCCGCCAGTCCACGGAGACATCCCGCCAGACCACGGAGACATCCCGCCAGACTCACTGTGTCGCCTTGATGGTCCATCGCTGCTTGCTGTTGCCGTACTTCAGCTTATTCCGTAGCCTAATACGCTTGAACAAATCCATGTTCTTCATGTTCTGGAAGTAATCCTCCTCAATGATGCCGAGCGGCTCGAAGTAGTTGTCCAGCTCGCGCTCGTCCAGGATCCACTTGGGGAAGCCGTAGTGGAAGGTGGTGTTCCTGAGGATGCTGTCCGCCTGGTATCGCACGCTCTCGGTCATCCACGCCCGGAAGCTGCTGTTGAAGGCAGCCACCATCTGCTGGGTGAAGTTGGCCGTCTGCTGCAGGGTCGTCAGGCCGATGTGGTCCTTGACGAAGAGCATGCCGACGGCCTCGGCCATGTGTTTGTCCAGCACGGAGCGGCAGTACTCGGGACGTGAGACGGGCCGCCGGCCGCGCCGCATCGCCTGCCGGACGGACATGAAGGGCCGTCACATACTGTCAGCCCACAACACACGACACACGGTGACACGGTAACACGGCGACACTGGGTACTGACACGGTGACACGGCAACACGGCGACACTGAGTACTGACACGGTAACACGGCAACACGGCGACACTGAGTACTGACACGGTGACACGGCAACACGGCGACACTGAGTACTGACACGGTGACACTGGGTACTCACCCCGGTACTGACACGGCGACACTGAGTACTGACACGGTGACACTGAGTACTGACACAGCGACACTGAGTACTGACACGGCGACACTGGGTACTGACACGGCGACACTGAGTACTGGCACGGTGACACGGTAACACGGCGACACTGAGTACTGACACGGCGACACTGATTACTGACACGGTGACACTGAGTACTGACACGGCGACACTGAGTACTGACACGGCGAAACTGAGTACTGACACGTCTACACTGAGTACTGACACGGTGCCACTGCACTGAGTACTGACACGGCGACACTGAGTACTGACACGGCGACACTGGTTACTGACACGGCGACACTGAGTACTGACACGGTGACACTGAGTACTGACACGGCGACACTGAGTACTGACACGGCGACACTGAGTACTGACATGGCGACACTGAGTACTGACACGGCGACACTGAGTACTGACACGGCGACACTGAGTACTGACACGGCGACACTGAGTACTGACACAGCGACACTGAGTACTGACACGGCGACACTGAGTACTGACACTGAGTACTGACACGGCGACACTGAGTACTGACACGGCGACACTGAGTACTGACACTGAGTACTGACACGGCGACACTGAGTACTGACACGGTGACACTGGGTACTGACACGGCGACACTGAGTACTGACACTGAGTACTGACACGGCGATACTGAGTACTGACACGGTGACACGGTAACACGGCGACACTGAGTACTGACACGGTGACACGGTAACACGGCGATACTGAGTACTGACACGGCGACACTGAGTACTGACACGGCGACACTGATTACTGACACGGTGATACTGAGTATTGACACGGCGACACTGAGTACTGACACGGCGACACTGAGTACTGGCACGTCTACACTGAGTACTGACACGGTGCCACTGCACTGAGTACTGACACGGCGACACTGAGTACTGACACGGCGACACTGGTTACTGACACGGCGACACTGAGTACTGACACGGTGACACTGAGTACTGACACGGCGACACTGAGTACTGACACGGCGACACTGAGTACTGACACGGCGACACTGAGTACTGACACAGCGACACTGAGTACTGACACGGCGACACTGAGTACTGACACTGAGTACTGACACGGCGACACTGAGTACTGACACGGCGACACTGAGTACTGACACGGCGACACTGAGTACTGACACGTCTGCACTGAGTACTGAGACGGTGACACTGCACTGAGTACTGACACGGCGACACTGAGTACTGACACGGCGACACTGGGTACTGACACGGCGACACTGGGTACTGACACGGCGACACTGAGTACTGACACGGCGACACTGAGAACTGACACTGAGTACTGACACGGCGACACTGAGTACTGACACGGTGACACTGAGTACTGACACGGCGACACTGGTTACTGACACGGCGACACTGAGTACTGACACTGAGTACTGACACGGCGACACTGGGTACTGACACGGCGACACTGAGTACTGACACGGTGACACTGGTTACTGACACGGCGACACTGAGTACTGACACTGAGTACTGACACGGCGACACTGAGTACTGACACGGTGACACTGAGTACTGACACGGTGACACGGATTACTGACACGGCGACACTGGGTACTGACACGGCGACACTGAGTACTGACACGGTGACACTGAGTACTGACACGGTGACACTGAGTACTGACACGGCGACACTGGGTACTGACACGGTGCCACTGAGTACTGACACGGTGACACTGAGTAATGACACGGTGACACTGAGTACTGACACGGCGACACTGGGTACTGACACGGCGACACTGAGTACTGACACGGTGACACTGAGTACTGACACGGTGACACTGAGTACTGACACGGCGACACTGGGTACTGACACGGCGACACTGAGTACTGACACGGCGACACTGAGTACTGACACTGAGTACTGACACGGCGACACTGAGTACTGACACGGTGACACTGAGTACTGACACGGCGACACTGGTTACTGACACGGCGACACTGAGTACTGACACTGAGTACTGACACGGCGACACTGGGTACTGACACGGCGACACTGAGTACTGACACGGTGACACTGGTTACTGACACGGCGACACTGGGTACTGACACGGTGACACTGGGTACTGACACGGCGACACTGGGTACTGACACGGTGACACTGGGTACTGACACGGCGACACTGAGTACTGACACGGCGACACTGGGTACTGACACGGCGACACTGGGTACTGACACGGCGACACTGAGTACTGACACGGCGACACTGGGTACTGACACGGCGACACTGGGTACTGACACGGGGACACTGAGTACTGACACGGCGACACTGGGTACTGACACGGTGACACTGAGTACTGATACGGTGACACTGAGTACTGACACGGTGACACTGAGTACTGACACGGCGACACTGAGTACTGACACGGTGACACTGAGTACTGACACAGTGACACTGAGTACTGACACGGTGACACTGAGTACTGACACGGTGACACTGAGTACTGACACGGCGACACTGAGTACTGCTACGGCGACACTGAGTACTGACACGGCGACACTGAGTACTGACACGGTGACACTGAGTACTGACACGGCGACACTGGGTACTGACACGGCGACACTGGGTACTGACACGGCGACACTGAGTACTGACACGGTGACACTGGGTACTGACACAGTGCCACTGAGTACTGACACAGTGACACTGAGTACTGACACGGCGACACTGAGTACTGACACGGCACGGACTACGGAGACAGATAACCTTCTCAGTGGAATATTGGGAACGTAGAATTGGTAATTTGGCGTTATTGCTATAACATAAAAGAAGAATTATTGTCTCTGTTTATTTTCTCACTGGTTCGTGCACTGGAGAGATGGGCTCGTCGCTTTGATCCAACATACGACCCAAAGTGGGAAGCCGGCAACAATACCGAGGTAGTATGCATCTCTGACCTGGTCCAGTTTGGTCTTCTGATACACGTAGTCAGCACTCATAGCCATCAGGTGGCGCCGTACCACAGTCCAGACCAGGTAGTGGTGCAGAGCTCTGTCAAACACGTCAGGTAGGTAATGCATACATATTCACGTACAGACTGGTCTCTGAGAACATTGCAGTGCGGCTGAATACCTTAGTGCTGAGACATAAGGTGCCAGCAAACACCATGGAAGCACCAGTCATCATTAAATAACGGAGAAATGACCTCTGTGATTACTGGAGTCACGCATACGTACCTAGTACCTACCTACATTTGCCACTTACTCTGACAAGTAGCTTAAGTCCGGATGAGAAGTGATAAAGGCTATGCATGACAGCGAAGACAACTAAATACGCATTTGACCACTAATTATACCCATATTTAATATACCTAAGCCAGAAAGACCCAGTCACTAATTTGTTTGATGGTGCTGTTTTGTCTTACTGTTTAGTCTCGCTTTGTATCAGCTGGCTCAGCTTCTGGACGTAGCTGTCTCGAGGAATCTCCACCCAGGTGGCGCCAGAGACGACGTCACTTCCCATCAGGTCCTCGAACAGCCCCAGCCAGTCAATCTGTCAACCGTTCATTGTGCGAGACAATTATAATTGAATACACATGTCGACATCATGACATTGACAGCTACACTTGACACATACAATAGGCGCACACCACCCCCTCATATATGATCGGAATATGAAACGAAAGTATGTAACGTAACACTAGTGCATTTCGATTCGATCATGTTTACAACGCTTCACTGCGAAACGTTGTTATTGCGGCGGCAGTTGATGTCCCGAGGCCGCTCCGGGGTTAATGAACGCAATACTTTAGCCGAATTCGATACGATGCCTCCACCCCTCTGTGCGTCATACTTTAACCTAATTCGACACCATATCTGAGGCGGCATACCACCATACCACCATACCTGAGGCGGCATACCACCATACCACCATACCTGAGGCGACATACCACCATACCACCATACCTGAGGCGACATACCACCATACCACCATACCTGAGGCGGCATACCACCATACCACCATACCTGAGGCGGCATACCACCATACCACCATACCTGAGGCGGCATACCACTATACCACCATACCTGAGGCGGCATACCACCATACCACCATACCTGAGGCGGCATACCACCATACTGCACCATACCTGAGGAGACATACCACCATACCACCATACCTGAGGCGACATACCACCATACCACCATACCTGAGGCGGCATACCGCCATACCACCATACCTGAGGCGGCATACCACCATACTGCACCATACCTGAGGCGGCATACCACCATACCACCATACCTGAGGCGCCATACGGGTCAGGTCTGCCAATGTGAGTCGCTGTGTGACCGACGCCATACTGCACCATACCTGAGGCGCCATACGGGTCAGGTCTGCCAATGTGAGTCGCTGTGTGGCCGACGCCATACTGCACCATACCTGAGGCGCCATACGGGTCAGGTCTGCCAATGTGAGTCGATGTGTGGCCGACGCCATACTGCACCATACCTGAGGCGCCATACGGGTCAGGTCTGCCAATGTGAGTCGATGTGTGGCCGACGCCATACTGCACCATACCTGAGGCGCCATACGGGTCAGGTCTGCCAATGTGAGTCGCTGTGTGGCCGACGCCATACTGCACCATACCTGAGGCGCCATACGGGTCAGGTCTGCCAATGTGAGTCGCTGTGTGGCCGACGCCATACTGCACCATACCTGAGGCGCCATACGGGTCAGGTCTGCCAATGTGAGTCGCTGTGTGGCCGACGCCATCCGCAGCCGCCTCCTTCGGAAAACTGCCTGGCGTCTGGTGCGGCGGCGGCGGCCGAACCAGCGGCGGAGGAGGCCGGCAGAGCGCGGGTGTACGGAGCGACGCCGCATGTACGGCACCATCGTCGGTACAGAGATCTGCGGACAGGGAGAGTACACGCAGGTACAGACAGGGACGGCACCATCGTCGGTACAGAGATCTGCGGACATGGAGGGTACACGCAGGTACAGACAGGGACGGCGGAGTCGGTACAGAGATCTGCGGGCAGGGAGGGTACACGCAGGTACAGACAGGGACGGCGGAGGCGGTACAGAGATCTGCGGGCAGGGAGAGTACACGCAGGTACAGACAGGGACGGCGGAGGCGGTACAGAGATCTGCGGACAGGGATGGTACATGCAGGTACAGACAGGGACGGCGGAGGCGGTACAGATATCTGCGAACAGGGATGGTACACGCAGGTACATACAGGGACGGCGGAGGCGGTACAGAGATCTGCGGACAGGGATGGTACACGCAGGTACAGACAGGGACGGCGGAGGCGGTACAGAGATCTGTGGACAGGGATGGTACACGCAGGTATGTATGTATGTATGTATTTACTTCACGGGGCATCCACAAGTTGGCGTGGCTATTAAGCCCCGGGTCGAGTGGGGGAGTAAGACATGCAGTGAAAGAGAGCACACAGTCGCACAGCCTAAATCCTAAAACCACCAACATTCACATATATCACGACAGACACGGGTCACTGAGATCAGTCGTCTTGTGGGTGTCCGTCGTCCGTAGTAGCGGACCCGAGGTGTCGTTTCACCGCGCGCGTGAAAGCTGGCGGCCCCAGCTGCGAGATGTCAGGTGGGAGTCCGTTGTACAGGGCGGGTGCCCTGCAGGAGAACCTCCGCTTACCGGCCTCAGTTCTGGAGTGGGGGACGTGCAGCTGCTGGTCCTGCCTGGTGGATCTGGCGCGGACAGAGCTGTTTGTGCGGAAGGCGCCTGCGAGCACGTCCGGTTCACCATTCGCCATGATTTTGTGTGCCATGCTGAGCGTGGCCGCGTCAGGTACAGACAGGGACGGCGGAGGCGGTACAGAGAGGGGCGAGACACGGTTGTACAGCCAGCTGACCGCGGGGAGGCGGCTCACAGATGCAGAGCGATACAGATATACAAAGATACAGAGCATGCTGCCGTGCTGGCCTATCCCCATGACATGTTCTAACAAGCTGGGCATGAAACTCCTGCTGAAACGGGCGACAGCCGATAGGTCAACGACAGCCGTTAGGGTATACAGCCATTAGGTCAACTCTATTCATGAACAAGCTAAAGCTAGACTTATCCTGAATGTGTCATAAATGTTCAGGAGCATTTATTCAGCTGAAAGCACTGCGTTCCACAGACTGCCTCTGCGCAAATGCACCGTCAACTGACGTTTGCCAGCTTGGTTTCGATGTCGATGACGTCTGTGACGAAGACTGCGATGCAGTGTCCCTCGCAGGTGCGGTTCAGGGCGGTGGTGTTGACACCCGAGTCTCGCGTCAGCATGTCCATGATGTCGGCCATTATCGCCTGGTACGACTCCAGCATCTTACCAGGCGAGACAGACAAAAACCCCGTCACATGTGGTTAGCGACTGACGGTCATCACTTGGGTAATGCTAAGTTAGCGCAGCATAACATGGCTCTGCGCTCTGCCAGCCTCCAGGGGTGAATCGCACTCAACAAACCCCATTCGGGGAGCACATGAGTCAATGCCACCCTAATGAGCCAGAGCCTCGGCTATCCATCGCTATACTCCGTCGATGTAAAGACGCTGCAGACCGGAAGATAGCCGAGGCTCTAGCCATTCGAGACAGACAGCCCAAACTGAATAGTCAGTTTGATACCTGGCAGCTGTTAGGACCTTGAAGTGTGTTCCTGGGGCTGGCGGTGTGACAATCTGTGGCTCCTTTGTATCGCCTAGCATAGCACTAGCATGTTAGTGCTAAAGTTGATACTCGTATACTGTTTGTAAATGACTGTAAATGTGTGAGTGATGCAGCTGTGTAATTCGTTTGGATGGCCTTCGCTCGTGTTGAGGTGGAGGGGTTCGGTTTAATGCAGGGAGAGATTTACTGGTGTTTCACCATTGCGGTTTCATCAATTCTGATGAAGCCGCAATGGTGAAGTGTTAGTTTTTATCTCTCTTTGTATTTTTCGAATTTGTCTGCTTTAACGTGAGCAAAGGCTATATAAACAATAATTATAAAGTGTGGACAATTTTCTTTTGGCGGCTTTGTATAAATAAGGGTCACGTGTCATATCGGATGGTTGGAAAACTGTGTTTGAATTGTGTTAACTCTGATGAAGCCGCAATGGTGAAATATTAGTTAATATATCTCTCTTTGTAATTTTCGAATTTATCTACTTTACCATGAGCAAAGGCTATATAAACACGATTTATACAGCATAACATGGGCAAGACAGTAAAACAGGATAGCAAATGAGTGTTAAAGGGAAATATTAACCTTTTCCACAAAAATGGAGTTATTATTTGAAATCGATAGACGAGACCAAAATATATTGTAACTTTATCACATTTTGCATATAACTATTCCTACCGAGAGATATTTCAAGTCAAAGTTGATAAGCGATCCACGCTTATAACGACCAGTACTTGCAAGTACTTGGTAACGAATTTCGAATTCCGGGCTTGTCTCGTATTGTTTTTTGACAAAATGGTATGGAGCATATGTCTTGCACTCTTGTCTATTGTGATCATGTGCCCTAGTATCCTTAACAATCAACAAACATTGAATAATAAGGTAAGCAAATTAACAGTTAACTTGGGCACGCTACGACGACCTAGTGGTTGCGACCCTCAATTTGTGAAAATTGGCTACTTTGTTTTCAACATTAGGCGTTTTGTATAGTTTTGTCTCCGACTGTATACAACGCTATGTTTTAGCTTATCATGAAAAATAATCATTATACAAAATCAACAAACAATGCACAAACTGGCAATGAAATCGGAAGTTCATTTGGGCACGCAACTGCGACCTATTTAGTGTCTGTCGGTGATTTGTTTCAAGGACCAATCAGAGACGTTATCAAAAGAAAGAAAAGCGCCAGATATGTCGCGCTTCCAAATAGTGAAGGGAAATCACCGATCATGAACTCCGAAAGAAGTATATGTACTTGTTTGTTAAATTTCTTTTAAAAAAATCGAAATTGAAAAAGTTGTGATTTCATTTTTAAATTGAGACTCGATCAATTTGATATCACGATGCATAAGATAATGCAGAAAAGTAGATTACAAGGTGAATATTTCCCTTTAAAGGGAAATCATGACCTTTTGATTTTGTTAGCAATAATTTATTTGGCTACTGCTATGGTATTAAAATGATGTGATCTAAATTTAAGAATTAAATCAAATTATTCCCTAATTCAAAGTTGGAAGTTTGGGAAACTCATGATCGGTATTTTCCCTCCACTATTGGAAAGCGACACATCTGGCGCTTTTGTATCAATCTGTTCAACGTTGTCGAATGGGCACTTCTAAGCAAATCGCCGACACTAAATAGGTCGCCGTCGATGTGCATCGATGAGCTTCTGATTTAATTACCAGTTTTGTTTTGTCTTCAATGGTTGCTAATTGTAAAGGATGGGCGGGCATATAATCACAACAAGCAGTACGCAAAATATATTTTCCACAATATTGCGTAAAAAAGCAATACGGGAAAAGCCCGGAGTTTGATGGAAACCGAGAATTCTTGCAAGTATACCGGTCGTTAAAAGTGTGGAGCGCTTACCAAGATTAACTTGAAATATCTCTCGGAAGGAATTTGTATATACAAAATGCGATGAATTTACATCATATTTTGGCCTCGTCTGTCGATTTCAAGTGCTAACTCCATTGTTGTGGGGAAAAGGTCATGATCTCCCTTTAAACTCATTGAAGAGACCACTGTAACTAACTGAGGAGTGCGCCAATGCACTGTAAATAAGCGTTGTGTGTGACAATCCCTGCAGCATGGCCCGACAGAATGTGTGTGACAATCCCTGCAGCATGGTCCGACAGAATGTGTGTGACAAGCCCTGCAGCGTGGCCCGACAGAATGTGTGACAAGCCCTGCAGTATGGCCCGACAGAATGTGTGTGACAAGCCCTGCAGCATGGTCCGACAGAATGTGTGTGACAAGCCCTGCAGCATGGTCCGACAGAATGTGTGTGACAAGCCCTGCAGCATGGTCCGACAGAATGTGTGTGACAAGCCCTGCAGCATGGTCCGACAGAATGTGTGTGACAATCCCTGCAGCATGGTCCGACAGAATGTGTGTGACAATCCCTGCAGCATGGTCCGACAGAATGTGTGTGACAAGCCCTGCAGCGTGGCCCGACAGAATGTGTGACAAGCCCTGCAGTATGGCCCGACAGAATGTGTGTGACAAGCCCTGGATCATGGTCCGACAGAATGTGTGCGACAAGCCCTGCAGCATGGCCCGACAGAATGTGTGTGACAATCCCTGCAGCATGGTCCGACAGAATGTGTGTGACAATCCCTGCAGCATGGTCCGACAGAATGTGTGTGACAAGCCCTGCAGCATGGTCCGACAGAATGTGTGTGACAAGCCCTGCAACATGGTCCGACAGAATGTGTGTGACAAGCCCTGCAGCATGGTCCGACAGAATGTGTGTGACAAGCCCTGCAGTATGGCCCGACAGAATGTGTGTGACAAGCCCTTCAGCATGACCCGACATAATGTGTGTGACAAGCCCTGCAGCATGGCCCGACAGAATGTGTGTGACAAGCCCTGCAGCATGGTCCGACAGAATGTGTGTGACAAGCCCTGCAGCATGGCCCGACAGAATGTGTGTGACAAGCCCTGCAGCATGGCCCGACAGAATGTGTGTGACAAGCCCTGCAGCGTGGCCCGACAGAATGTGTGTGACAAGCCCTGCAGCATGGTCCGACAGAATGTGTGTGACAAGCCCTGCAGCATGGCCCGACAGAATGTGTGTGACAAGCCCTGCAGTATGGTCCGACAGAATGTGTGTGACAAGCCCTGCAGCATGGTCCGACAGAATGTGTGTGACAAGCCCTGCAGTATGGTCCGACAGAATGTGTGACAAGCCCTGCAGCATGGTCCGACAGAATGTGTGTGACAAAACCTGCAGTATGGTCCGACAGAATGTGTGTGACAAGCCCTGCAGCATGGCCCGACAGAATGTGTGTGACAAGCCCTGCAGCATGGCCCGACAGAATGTGTGTGACAAGCCCTGCAGCATGGCCCGACAGAATGTGTGTGACAAAACCTGCAGTATGGCCCGACAGAATGTGTGTGACAAGCCCTGCAGCATGACCCGACAGAATGTGTGTGACAAGCCCTGCAGCGTGGCCCGATAGAATGTGTGTGACAAAACCTGCAGCATGGCCCGACAGAATGTGTGTGACAAGCCCTGCAGCATGGTCCGACAGAATGTGTGTGACAAAACCTGCAGTATGGTCCGACAGAATGTGTGTGACAAGCCCTGCAGCATGGCCCGACAGAATGTGTGTGACAAGCCCTGCAGCGTGGCCCGACAGAATGTGTGTGACAAGCCCTGCAGCATGGCCCGACAGAATGTGTGTCAGAATGTCAGAATGACAGTGGTCCGACAGAATGTGTGTGACAAGCCCTGCAGTATGGCCCGACAGAATGTGTGTGACAAGCCCTGCAGCGTGGCCCGACAGAATGTGTGTGGCAAGCCCTGCAGCATGGCCCGACAGAATGTGTGTGACAAGCCCTGCAGCATGACCCGACATAATGTGTGTGACAAGCCCTGCAGTATGGCCCGACATAATGTGTGTGACAAGCCCTGCAGCATGGTCCGACAGAATGTGTGTCAGAATGTCAGAATGGCAGTGGTCCGACAGAATGTGTGTGACAAGTCCTGCAGCATGGCCCGACAGAATGTGTGTGACAATCCCTGCAGCATGGTCCGACAGAATGTGTGTCAGAATGTCAGAATGACAGTGGTCCGACAGAATGTGTGTGACAAGCCCTGCAGCATGGCCCGACAGAATGTGTGTGACAAACCATGCAGCATGGTCCGACAGAATGTGTGTCAGAATGTCAGAATGACAGTGGTCCGACAGAATGTGTGTGACAAGCCCTGCAGCATGGCCCGACAGAATGTGTGTGACAAGCCCTGCAGCATGTCCCGACAGAATGTGTGTGACAAGTCCTGCAGTATGGCCCGACAGAATGTGTGTGACAGCATGGCCCGACAGAATGTGTGTGACAAGCCCTGCAGCATGGCCCGACAGAATGTGTGTGACAAGCCCTGCAGCATGGTCCGACAGAATGTGTGTGACAAGCCCTGCAGCATGGTCCGACAGAATGTGTGTGACAAGCCCTGCAGCGTGACCCGACAGAATGTGTGTGACAAGCCCTGCAGCATGGTCCGACAGAATGTGTGTGACAAGCCCTGCAGCATGGCCCGACAGAATGTGTGTGACAAGCCCTGCAGCATGGCCCGACAGAATGTGTGTGACAAGCCCTGCAGCATGGCCCGACAGAATGTGTGTGACAAGCCCTGCAGCATGGCCCGACAGAATGTGTGTGACAAGCCCTGCAGCATGGTCCGACAGAATGTGTGTGACAAGCCCTGCAGCATGGCCCGACAGAATGTGTGTGACAAGCCCTGCAGCATGGCCCGACAGAATGTGTGTGACAAGCCCTGCAGCATGGCCCGACAGAATGTGTGTGACAAGCCCTGCAGCATGGCCCGACAGAATGTGTGTGACAAGCCCTGGAGCATGGCCCGACAGAATGTGTGTGACAAGCCCTGCAGCGTGACCCGACAGAATGTGTGTGACAAGCCCTGCAGCATGGCCCGACAGAATGTGTGTGACAAGCCCTGCAGCATGGTCCGACATAATTAATGATTAGTTTCCTATAATTTCGGGCCAGTTGCTGCTGGGAGTGAATAATTCCATCGTTCATGATTCAACTCCGTACTCATCAGACCGGGGTCCTTATAAAGTATCGTGCACTCGTATCGTGTATCATTAACTGACAGCTCTGAACGTGTAGACTGGTTCACAGTACGAGACCCTGCGTCGTGTGCCATCGACTTGAACAGAGCCGACCGACTGAGAAGAGGGGCAGGGAACAGCAGCTGATAGTCGACAAGTGAAGGCAGTCATTTTACTCACGTCATCATACAGTGGCAGCGTTGGGTTTAAGTAGACGCGTGTATATGGTATCCCAAGGCCGGATTTGGTGATCTATGAAAAGAGAAACAGGATAATATTTTACAACTGACTCACAACATTGAGCGAACTGCGAAACATTCATGGTATGAATGACTGTCAGATCAGTTACTGTTTGTATCATGCATATGATTAACGCTAGTTAAATCGCAATTTACATTTAACATCACGTCAATGTTACTTGCTGGGTCACACATACGAAAAAGGAAACAAATTAAAAACAAATTAAGATCAATTAAAATATACACAACAAAATATACACACAAATAATTATTTGAGTACCCACCAGAGTTCGCCATGAGCTGGGCTAGCCCTATGGGTCATAGGCTGGACCTGGGCTGGGCCTGGACCGGGCCTCAACTTTAAGGAAATCACTGGGCTCTGGATGGGTCTGGGCCTGACAATTTTGAAGTAATGCGCGCGTCGCACAAGCTCAGGTCAGAGCTCAAAAATATTTTAGCCAGCAGCCAGCATTTAAACGAAAAGCCACAGCCACAGCAACACACTGTTGTTGTGGCTGTGGCTTTTCGTTTTTTGGTTAGCATAGTTGGTTCATTGTTTCACATTTATAGTATACAAGTAAATATGTTAGGATAATGATTGCAAATTTTGTGAAAATAATTATATGCTTAATCTGAATGGGCCGGACCGGGCCTGGGCGTCAATATTATGAATTTGACTGGGCCTGGTCCGGGCCTGGGCTTGGTGTCCATGGACCTGGGCTGGGCTGGGCTGGGGGTTGGTGGGCCCGTGGCGAACACTGGTACCCACATTGTACAATATATTGCTTATTACTCCATCAAAGCCCAGGACAACGTTGTCCAGGCGCTGATGTTAACTCACCCTGAGCAGGTTTTTGCTGGTATCACGCGGGTTCCGCACCCAGAAGAAATTCATCATGGCGTCGGTCCAGTGCTCATCATGCACCTTCCTGAACGTTGAGTTAAACAGCCAGAATTGTTCATCCCATGTTCCCCACAGGTTCAAACCGCCGAGCACATCTGCAGAACAGCGCACATGCAAGTCATTTGACATGGAAGGGACTTAAGACTGCCGCATACGCCATACATGCAGTGCAACAAGCAAGGGCGTCGCCACGGATTTTCAAATGGTGTGTGTGTGTGGTGGTGGTGGTGGTGGTGGTGGTGGTGGTGGTGGTGGTGGTGGTGGTGGTGGTGGTGATGGTGGGGGGGGGGGGGGGGGGGGGGGGTACGGACCGTCGGATCGGGCAGCATGACCACAAATCCACCCGTTTTTGTTTTCGCCACGCATTTCAGCCTGCCGGTAGGTACCCATCGTTATGTAAGGAATATTGTGTTGATGTTATGTCTTCCCTATTTCTCTTCTGTAAAATTTGCCATCTCTGAGACACACAAGCAGAATGTTTGGATTTTCTTTTGGGCTAAGCAACGAGCCCTCATTGGTGGACTCAGAAAGGCGGAAAAGTTGGTTGGTTGGGGTACGAATTCCAAAATAACAAAATTATAAAAACTCATCTTTTTTGCTTACTTGTGCACTAAGAAACGATTTAAACAAGCTTGCATTCGTAAAAACGATTAGATCGAGTCGCCCAATATTCAACGTCCTGCCTGTATCATCACATGACCCATGACCTGGAGTCAGGTTTGTCATTTGACCTAACCCGGTCACGCTGGATATAGCTGGACGCGTCTGGACAGACAAATACGATGACGTTAAAATCCTTGCCTATCCTTATTATATATAATTAACCAAAAACATGAAGACAAAAAAAATGCCAGTGTGACTATTTGAGATCTCTCATGCTTTAACTATTGATGTGATTTAAAAAATGGAGGACGGAAGTTCACGGGTTGGAGCTTTTTCTAAAAAGTTGGGGCAAAATGGCCGTTTCATAACTGAAAAATCTCCCTTCCCCAACTTAATTGATCCACAACAGGGGCTCCCCTTTCGAACACAATACCTTCACATTAAGGGAAAGTTGGTGGGGATAAAATACAAAGTTCGTGGGCCAAATGCAAAGATGACGGGGCAAAGGCCCCACGATTGTATTTCAATTTCGATTGTATTTTTTTAAGAGCTTTGGATTGCTTTTCTGTTAGTTCATAACATAGTTCTCGACATTCTTGGGGGGATTGGGATAGACTCAATAAGTTGACGTGTTTTTGTTTACCTTTGATAACTTCTCGTGACACTAATATTGACCTGAGCCAAACACCCGGTATGTTTTCGGCATGAATTATGTCGAGCAATGTCCTATCCAATGGTGAAAACCCGATCTCAATCGGAGCAGTGGTTGCAAAGTTATTAGCTTCCGAAAAGCGTCTGCATGACCGGTTCGGGCCGGGTCGGGCCGGGTCGGGCCGGGTCGGGCCGGTTCGGGCCGGGTCAAATGTAAATTTGCCTAGTAAGTTGATGAGAAATCACCTTGTATCACCTTGCACCTTCATCCGTATCACCTTGTTATGCTTCTGTCGAAAGTTATTCTTAAAAACAATGAAACGATTTTTAGTATGTTTCAATTCAACGGCCTCTCCTCACCGAACTATTGACCTGAGGTCAAATCTGATGGAATCATACAGACACCGAATGCAATCGTCTTTCGAACGCTTTTTTCTCTCTCTCACGCATCGCTACCTCTGTAGGCTCTCGAATAAAGACGGTTTTGTTAAACACCCTTAACTCTCGCCCGGGTAGGGCAAAATCACTACGTGTTCGGGTGGGGGGGGGGGGGGGGGGGGGGGGTAAGACCCCCCTTATCGTTTCGCTCCTAACTGAGCTAGAGTTTCGATTCAAAGACGAGCGTGTTGCTTGTGACGAGAGGAAGCCGTGGATATCCAATTTTACAGTCTTGGGCCATTAGGTGACCTCTGAGGTCATGTCAATGACCAAAAAGTCATACAAATTGTAAATGCGTATAAATTGAATTTTATCGAGCTAGAATCGTGAATGAGCATATCATAATGCTTAATGGGTGTCAAATTCGTAATCAGCGTCACAAAATGTCCTAAAAACTGCCAAATTCCAAAAAGGTCATGTCAGGTCATCTGAGGTCAGTGACCTCGGTTGACCTGTGGAAGTGCATGACCCCAGTGGAACATATAATTATGTAAAATGGATCCCAAATTTGAAATTAGCGTCACAAAATGTACTAGAAACCGCCAGAAGCCCCAACAAAGTAATCTGAGGTCATCGGAGGTCAATGACCTCAGTTGACATCTGCAAAAGGTCAATCGAGGTCACAATCTCAGTGGAAACCACAACTGTTACCTGGAAACACCTGTGTATATGCTCCTGAACAACAAACACTCGGAAACTGCACAAGTTACAAACATCGATACTGCGGGACGCCAGTTGCGCCTGACATGACCTTGAGAAACAGGTCACGGGTCATGTGGGTTAGAAATTCAAAATTTTCAGAGTATGTGGAAGTTTCCAAAATAGGGTACTGAAAGTTTCATTGTAATCGGTTGTAAATTACGCGAGTTATTCCAGAAAAACCGAGGGGGGTGGCATCCAACCCCCTACCCGGGCGAGGGTTAAGTGACCGAAATTCGTCCTTTGGTGAACTCTGTAGTTCAGCAGTGAGGTAAAAGTTGACCTGACCACAACATAACCGCAAACTTTCGATAGAGCTTGATTATGAGCTATCCAACGCTGTTTTCCGTTTGTCGCTACATTGCGTAGCTTTCTAGAACTCAGGGAGGTGGGTTTCCGCCCCCTCTCGGTTTGAAGTTAGCGCGGACCCCTGTCAGTACGAGGGTATGGGTGCCTTCATTTACCGAGTCAACATTTTCAAAGATCAAACAAATATTTATTTTGTATGGAGCAATTTTACCAACTGTACTGTACGCTGTACGCGATCGATTTTTCCATTGATTTCTTACATAGTATAAAATTATTCCGTTATCTGTCAGCTTCAAAGGGAAGCAGGGTTATATTTTGTCGGCGCGCCCTGCTAATACATTCGAGACCGCAGTATTACAAAACTGTCCTACTGTACTTTTAAACCGTGAATGTTTTTTTTTGTGTGCATATTTTCAGACCATGGAAAACCATGGCAACGCTCGAGCCGCTCATATTAATATGACGGAAGATCTCGCGGGCGCTTCGCGCCCGCTCGTTGATTAGTTTCTGACGTGAAAACCGGGGGGGGGGGGGGGGGGGGGGGGGGGGTCGACCACCCCGCTTTTCAAAAGTGGGGGTTGCGACCCCCCGCCGGCGACGCCCCTGGCATCAAGCCAATATTCGCTACGCATTGCTTCAACAAATACATACAAAGTGAAGATGACCATGCAACTCTTTCGTATTAGCTATATTAGCTAGCACAGGCAACCATTGACACTACGTGTCTACCGGACCAAGGGTGTTTGGTTTGAATGTTGATTAGCTTACCGATCAGTTTGACCATCTTCTTCCCGGCGTTCTTCATGTTGGCGTATTCGTCCAGACAGCTGGAGTAGAGCGTCTTCAGCTTCCACAGGGAGGACTCTGGGCTGTAGATGTCCGGCTTGTCCTCCAGCAGCTCAACCACACGCTCGTTGTTCCGGGTCGTCAGCCAGTCGGACACCGAGTACACGCCCCTGTCCGAAAACAGACACCGATACCAGGTCACCAACTCACCAGATTCGCACTGTCTCACAATATCACCACCTCACCATCTCATTAGCTAGGGAGCGAACCATCTCACCACCTCAGCACCTCACAACCTTACCACCTCAGCACCTCACCATCTCACAACCATACCACCTCAGCACCTCACCATCTCACAACCTTACCACCTTACCATCTGACCACCTCACCACCTCACCACCTCACCACCTCACCACCTCACCACCTCACCACCTCACCACCTCACCACATCACCACCTCACCACCTCACCACCTCACCACCTCACCACCTCACCACCTCACCACCTCACCATCTCACAACTTTACCACCTCACCACCTCACCACCTCACCACCTCACCACCTCACCACCTCATCACCTCACCACCTCACCACCTCACCATCTCGCCACCCCAAACAGCTTACCATCTCACCATCTCACCATCTCACCATCTCACCATCTCACCATCTCACCATCTCACCATCTCACCATCTCACCATCTCACCATCTCACCATCTCACCATCTCACCATCTCACCATCTCACCATCTCACCATCTCACCATCTCACCATCTCACCATCTCACCATCTCACCATCTCACCATCTCACCATCTCACCATCTCACCATCTCACCATCTCACCATCTCACCATCTCACCATCTCACCATCTCACCATCTCACCATCTCACCATCTCACCATCTCACCATCTCACCATCTCACCATCTCACCATCTCACCACCTCACCACCTCACCACCTCACCACCTCACCACCTCACCACCTCACCACCTCACCACCTCACCACCTCACCACCTCACCATCTCACCAATTCACCGTCTCACCACCTTACCACCTCACCACCTTACCATCTCACCACCTTACTATCTCACTACCTCATCACTTCACCATCTCACCACCTCACCACCTCACCCCCTCACCAACTCACCATTTCGTCACCTCACTGTCCCACCATCTCACCACCTGACCAACTCACCATTTCGTCACCTCACCACCTCACCACCTCACCACCTCATCACCTCACCATCTCACCACCTGACCAACTCACCATTTCGCCACCTCACCACCTCACCACCTCACAACCTTACCACCTCACCATCTCACAACCTGACCAACTCACCATTTCGCCACCTCACCACCTCACCACCTCACCACCTCACCACCTCACCACCTCACCACCTCACCACCTCACCACCTCACTACCTCACCACCTCATCACCTCACCATCTCACCACCTGACCAACTCACCATTTCGCCACCTCACCACCTCACCACCTCACCACCTCACCACCTCACCACCTCACCACCTGACCACCTGACCACCTGAC
Source organism: Chirona hameri (assembly GCA_036785665.1). NCBI lineage: Eukaryota > Metazoa > Arthropoda > Thecostraca > Balanomorpha > Balanidae > Chirona > Chirona hameri. The sequence goes on along the minus strand of JAXIVJ010003678.1, from coordinate 7,427 downwards.
CACCTGACCACCTGACCACCTGACCACCTCACCACCTCACCACCTCATCACCTCACCATCTCACCACCTGACTAACTCACCATTCCGCCACCTCATCACCTCACCATTTCGCCACCTCATCACCTCACCACCTCACCACCTCACCACCTCATCACCTCATCACCTCACCACCTCACCATTTCGCCACCTCATCACCTCACCACCTCACCACCTCACCACCTCACCACCTCACCACCTCACCACCTCACCACCTCACCACCTCACCAACTCACCAACTCACCACCTCACCACCTCACTACCTCACTACCTCACTACCTCACCACCTCACCACCTCACCACCTCACCACCTCACTACCTCACCACCTCACCACCTCACCACCTCACCACCTCACCACCTCACCACCTCACCACCTCACCACCACCTCACCACCTCACCACCTCACCACCTCACCACCTCACCACCTCACCACCTCACCACCTCACCACCTCATCACCTCATCGCCTCACCATCTCACCACCTGACCAGCTCACCATTTCGCCACCTTACCACCTCACCACCTCACCACCTCACCACCTCACCACCTGACCAACTCACCAACTCACCAACTCACCACCTCACCACCCCACTCCCCGGCTCTCACCTGGAGCTGCGTCGGTGTGGCGCCACCTCACCACCCCACTCCCCGGCTCTCACCTGGAGCTGCGTCGGTGCGGCGCCACCTCCTCGAAGTTGCCGCAGGCGTAGCCGTAGAACTCGGTGCAGGGATCGACGGAGAGGTTCATCAGGCGGACGATGTCGGCCGCCTGGTACACACAGTCCGGCTGGGAACACTCTTGCAGCTGGCTGACCTGGGGTCGGGCCGTCGGCGGAGGTGGCGGCACCAACGTGGTACCACCATCGCCCCCGCCGCCGCCACCGCCACCGCGGGCCGAGTATACCACCGCTGCCGCCCAGAGACAGAGACGGCGCCGCCCGGGTCAGGTTCGAATAGAATACGACCGGGTTATCATCGAACTGGTACATTGGGATCGAATCCCAAGCGACCGTTTGTTGGACATCACTGGTGGTTTCACAAGTTTTCACATCACCCCTCATGGGTGGAGCTTTTCGGACAAAAAGTTGGAGGGGCAAAATGTCACATGGGCTGGTTGTTTTCAATGCTTCAGGTGAAAAAATGGCCATTTCAACACCATGAAACCTAAAAATCTGACAAAAGTTGGTGGGGCAAAACACAAAGTTGGTGGGGCAGTCGCCCCACCATTTGAATAGGAAACTCCACCTGTGCCCTCATAGCGACATTATATCAAATTGCAGTGATGCTGTGCCGCATTACAGCACACTGCAGTGATGCTGTGCCGCATTACACCACACTGCAGTGATGCTGTGCCGCATTACATCACACTGCAGTGATGCTGTGCCGCATTACATCACACTGCAGTGATGCTGTGTCGCATTACATTACACTGCAGTGATGCTGTGTCTCATTACATCACACTGAGTGATGCTGTGCCGCATTACATTACACTGCAGTGGTGCTGTGCCGCATTACATCACACTGCAGTGATGCTGTGTCGCATTACATCACACTGCAGTGATGCTGTGTCGCATTATAACACACTGCAGTGATGCTGTGTCGCATTACAACACACTGCAGTGATGCTGTGTTGCATTGCATCACACTGCAGTGATGCTGTGCCGCATTACATCACACTGCAGTGATGCTGTGTCGCATTACATTACACTGCAGTGATGCTGTGTCGCATTACATCACACTGCAGTGATGCTGTGCCGCATTACATCACACTGCAGTGATGCTGTGTCGCATTACATTACACTGCAGTGATGCTGTGTCGCATTACATCACACTGCAGTGATGCTGTGTCGCATTACATCACACTGCAGTGATGCTGTGTCGCATTACATCACACTGCAGTGATACTGTGTCGCATTAAATCACACTGCAGTGATGCTGTGTCGCATTACATCACACTGTAGTGATGCTGTGTCGCATTACATCACACTGCAGTGATGATGTGTCGCATTACATTATACTGCAGTGATGCTGTGTCGCATTACATCACACTGCAGTGATGATGTGTCGCATTACATCACACTGCAGTGATGCTGTGCTGCATTACATCACACTGCAGTGATGCTGTGCCGCATTACATCACACTGCAGTGATGCTGTGTCGCATTAAATCACACTGCAGTGATGCTGTGTCGCATTACATCACACTGCAGTGATGCTGTGCCGCATTACATCACACTACAGTGATGCTGTGTCGCATTAAATTACACTGCAGGGATGCTGTGTCGCATTACATCACACTGCAGTGATGCTGTGCCGCATTGCATCACACTGCAGTGATGCTGTGTCGCATTACATCACACTGCAGTGATGCTGTGTCGCATTACAACACACTGCAGTGGCGCTGTGTCGCATTGCATCACACTGCAGTGATGTTGTGTCGCATTACATTACACTGCAGTGATGCTGTGTCGCATTACATCACACTGCAGTGATGCTGTGTCGCATTACATCACACTGCAGGGATGCTGTGTCGCATTACATCACACTGCAGTGATGCTGTGTCGCATTACAACACACTGCAGTGATGCTGTGCCGCATTACATCACACTGCAGTGATGCTGTGTCGCATTACATCACACCGCAGGGATGCTGTGTCGCATTACATTACACTGCAGTGATGCTGTGTCGCATTACAACACACTGCAGTGATGCTATGTCGCATTACATCACACTGCAGTGATGCTGTGTCGCATTACATCACACTGCAGTGATGCTGTGTCGCATTACATCACACTGCAGTGATGCTGTGTCGCATTACATCACACTGCAGTGATGCTGTGTCGCATTACAACACACTGCAGTGGCGCTGTGTCGCATTGCATCACACTGCAGTGATGTTGTGTCGCATTACATTACACTGCAGTGATGCTGTGTCGCATTACATCACACTGCAGTGATGCTGTGTCGCATTACATCACACTGCAGGGATGCTGTGTCGCATTACATCACACTGCAGTGATGCTGTGTCGCATTACAACACACTGCAGTGATGCTGTGCCGCATTACATCACACTGCAGTGATGCTGTGTCGCATTACATCACACCGCAGGGATGCTGTGTCGCATTACATTACACTGCAGTGATGCTGTGTCGCATTACAACACACTGCAGTGATGCTATGTCGCATTACATCACACTGCAGTGATGCTGTGTCGCATTACATCACACTGCAGTGATGCTGTGTCGCATTACATCACACTGCAGTGATGCTGTGTCGCATTACATTACACTGCAGTGATGCTGTGCCGCATTACATCACACTGCAGTAATGCTGTGCCGCATTACATCACACTGCAGTGATGCTGTGTCGCATTACATCACACTGCAGTGATGCTGTGTCGCATTACATCACACTGCAGTAATGCTGTGTCGCATTAAATCACACTGCAGTGATACTGTGTCGCATTACAACACACTGCAGTGATGCTGTGTCGCATTACATTACACTGCAGTAATGCTGTGTCGCATTACATCACACTGCAGTGATGCTGTGTCGCATTACATTACACTGCAGTAATGCTGTGTCGCATTACATCACACTGCAGTGATGCTGTGCCGCATTACATCACACTGCAGTGATGCTGTGTCGCATTACATCACACTGCAGTGATGCTGTGTCGCATTACATCACACTGCAGCGGGGACCAGTGGCGGATCCCGGGCCCGGGGTGGGGGGGGTGGGTGGGGAGGGGGGGGGGGATTCACGGGGGTCATGACACCCCCCTTGGGCTATGGGGGCACCACCGCGCTGTGAGGGCACCATCAGGCCGTGGGTGCACCACCGCGACGGGGCACCAGGGGCACCACCAAAATAAATGTCCCATGTTGATGAGCAATGCGCAGTAGTGTTTTTTTTAGGTCATTTCCGAAAACAAAATCGATCTCTTGCTGCCCCGGCTCCGTTACGGATTCTAAGGAAATGTCACTTTTTAGTTTTCTCAATTTCGACCAATTAGTGCCGTTTCAGCCGTGCCCCTTTTTGACGCCGTGCCTCCCCAAACCACTGTGTTCCAGCGCCGGCCCCCAGATATCGGATGCAATCTAGGAAATGCTAAAGCCTCTATCCTTTTTAATCTTCCTTTTAAAACCAACATATTTGAAGCATAAAAATCTTCGAAACATTGGAAACCATGGATGATGCTGGTTTTAAGCTGTCCGGGAGTTCCAGCTTTAAACACAAAGTATTGCGTTGCCGGGTCGACTATTTTTGCATTTTGGCGATAGGAAAACACTTAAGTTTGGTAGCCGGTATCTCAGCCGAATATGTATGCATGTATGTATGTATTAACGATTCGGCGCCCTTCAACAGCAGAGTGGCTTTTATAAGCCCACGTCATGTCACAGTACCACACTCGATAAACGTACACTGACACGCGATCAAAGTAATATAAAAAATACACGATAAACTGTTTAAAATCCGCTTAAAGGGACTGTCCCACCTTTTTGAAAGTGTTAATGTGTTTGATGGTTATTTTTGCCATGATGAATGAGAATAAGTAAACAGGGATGATCAATAACATGGCAGTAATGTTTATTTTATATATAAAAGGCGAGACAATAAGGAATTAGCCTTCACCGTTACGGCATCATCAGATTCATTAGACAATCGTCATTCATTACGGCATCGTCAGATTCCTTGAATCTGACGATGCCGTAACGGTGAAAGCTAATTCCTTATTGTCTCGCCTTTTATATATAAAATAAACATTACTGCCATGTTATTGATCATCCCTGTTTACTTATTTTTGAAAGTTGTCGAATCACACTTAATTGTATGTCTACATGTCAGGCGAGGTCAGCTGAACATGTTCGTGAACTTTTTTTTCTCGAAAAAAAAGCTTATATTGGAAAGTATTCAACTTTTAGTTTTAAGCGGAAAGTTGGGTTGGTGACGTCATATGCTTTTCTTTTTAATAACAGGGAACCTTTGTGCTGCCAAATGGATGATACATTTTTTGTCGACATCTATTGCGCAGAAAAAGCGAACCACCCGGTGTCTAGATTGCGAACCACCCGGGGATCGAGAAATGAAAGACGAAAATATTCCAAGGCTGACCTTATGCCAAGTCGACTATCATTACCAGTTGGGTAAAGAGAAACGACGCTGCCGGTTTAGAGGCCCTATTCAAATACACATGGGCCTTATTTTGTACAGTTGTCAAAATAAAATTAGAATATCTTTTTTATTAGATCATTGTGGTTGTTTAACTGCTACCATACTTAATTTAAATGCCAAGCCATCACAATGGCTATCTCAACTAAAATATAATGTTAAGGTGGGATAGTCCCTTTAAACGAGTACACAATCAAAACTAAAAACAGTGAGTCTCCGCATTGCTCTATAGCAATTTAGGCCGGGTCATGCAAAACAGATTTCAGATTAATAGTAAAATTATCATGCGCTATGTCATTACAAGCTTACATTAATTTTTGAAATTTTTCAAATCAAATTTGGAGGTGCCAACCGGCCTCTTTTTAGGGACACTTTTGCCATTTTTTCGTCAATATCGTACATTTTGGCATTAATATTTTTCCCCATTTTTTTGAAAATATCATTTTCGAATTCTCCGTATGCTGGTTGACAGCTGTAGTGATTTTCATAAAGTTATCATACACATTGAAGCTGAGTCTCCGCATTTCCCGTAAGGATTTTAATGCACACGCTGGCAGCTTCATCAATTGAGCGGAATTGCAGTATATGTACTAGGTGCAGTTTTCCGGCTGCGGAGGCCTGAAGAGGGGCCCCACACGCGAAGAAATGCAATACCAACAGGTTAACTCAATGGCAAGGACGCAGGAACAGGGGGGGGGGGGGCAGGGGGAAGCCGCCCCCCATCATTTTCGGATTCTAACATTACGCCTATGGGCGTTACATGGAAAAAATCGACTTCAGAATGCCTCCGCCCCCCCCCCCCCCCCAACTTTCGAAGGGTTGCGGCGCCCTTGCTCAGTGGGAACTGGATCTGGAGACAGGACAGGTGCCGGGCCGGGAGATAGGACAGGTACCGGACCTCACGTCTGGAGGCAGGACAGGTACCGACTCTCACGTCTGGAGAAAGGACAGGTACCGGGCCTCACGTCTGGAGACAAGACAGGTACCGGGCTTCACGTCTGGAGACAGGACAGCTACCGGGCCTGGAGACAGGACAGGTACCGGGCCTCACGTCTGGAGGCAGGACAGCTACCGGGCCTGGAGACAGGACAGGTACCGGGCCTCACGTCTGGAGGCAGGACAGCTACCGGGCCTGGAGAAAGGACAGGTACCGGGCCTCACGTCTGGAGACAAGACAGGTACCGGGCTTCACGTCTGGAGACAGGACAGCTACCGGGCCTGGAGACAGGACAGGTACCGGGCCTTACGTCTGGAGGCAGGACAGCTGCCGGGCCTCACATCTAGAGACAGTAAAGGCCTCACGTCTGGAGACAGGGAAGGCCTCACGTCTAGATACAGGAAAGGTACCGGGCTTCACGTCTGAAGACAGGAGAGCTACCGGGCCTGGAAGCAGGGTAGGTACCGGGCCTCACGTTTGGAGACAGGACAGCTACCAGGCCTGGAGACAGGGCAGGCACCGGGCCTCACGTCTGGAGACATGACAGGCACCGGGCCTCACGTCTGGAGACAGTTCAGTTACCGGGCCTCACGTCTGGAGACAGGACAGGTACCGGGCCTAACGTCTGGAGCCAGGACAGGTCCGGGCCTCACAGGATCAGGACAGGTACGGGGGAGGGGGATCATATGTTTGCCCCCCCCCAACTTCTTGAGTGTGTGTGTGTGTGTGGGGGGGCAGCTTCCCCCTGCCCCCCTTATCCTCTGCAGTCCTCCGCAGCCGAAAAACTGCACCTAGTGCATACATTGCAAGTCCGCTCAATAGATGACGCTGTGAGCGGGTGCCATAAAATTCTTACAGGAAATGCAGATAAACAGCTTTCTTGTCCATGATAACTTCATGACAATCACTACGGTTGTCAAACAGCATACGGAAAATTCGAAAATTATATTTTCATTTTTTTTAACAAATAATTAATGCCCAAATATACGATATTGACGAAAAAATCGCAAAAGTGTCCCCAAAAAGAGGCCGGTTGGCACCTCCAAATTTCATTTGAAAAATGTCAAAAAATTAATGTAAGTTTGTAATGAAAATAATATAAATATAAATAAATATAAAATATAAATAGCGCATAATAATTTCACTATTAATCTGTCCATGCTCGCAAAAACCTATCAAATGACGCGGCCTACTATAGCATGGCACATCGTCGCTTCATATGATGATATTGGGATAATTATGGATGATTTCAGTATCTATGAACACTCTTTTAATGTCACGCC